>BLKM01000194.1:28770-213401 GCA_013340265.1 Coptotermes formosanus
ACACAACAGTTCCTTATCTGACCATGTTGTGGATCGGTTCCAAAAATGTTCGTGTCCACACAAAAGTTCCTTATCAGCAGTTCGTTCACCTTGATCAAAATGGCGGCTGACAACAATATAGTGAAAGGCGTAGATGCATTCCAGTTGGCCGTTCACTTTCTTATGCCTGGAGACCACAACAAGTAGCTGAGCCTGCAAGAAAGCCAACAATTACCACGTGATCTAAACGATTAACAATTTTTTACCTCCGAAAGGGCCTATCATTATGGAACTTGTTAAAAGACGGATGATTTATCAATGTCCTACTTTAACATGTTAAGAAGTAGTCTGTCATGTTTCATTTAGCCAGCAACATGTTCATCTGTAACATTCAATTAACGTGATCGAATGACGAACGAGGTGCCGCGACATGGAGGTCAGGGAAAGGACCTGTCTTTTACAGCGCAATTCACACTAACACCACTATATACAGCACTGCACTGGAGTTGTTCATTGATGTACACCGACTATAATCTACTTCACTAGGATCCAAGCCTCTTCCCTGTTGAACATCTTTTTCCATATTTCCTGGGTAACTAAGGTTTAGATATTTATTGACTCACCTCACATGTTAGGTTTTAAGTGTGTTACTTAGGGCGGTGCCGTGGCTCAGGCGGTCAGTCGCCGGCCTCCCACAGCGGAGGCCCGGGTTCGATCCCGGGTCAGTCCATGTGGGATTTATGGTAGACAAAGTGGCACTGGGACAGGTTTTTCCCAAGTACTTTGGTTTTCCCCTGTCAGTTTCATCCCATCGGAAAAAAATGAAAAAAAAACTAATCATCTTCAACAAGCCTAAAGGCTGCGGTGCGCCTGTGGCAATTTCCACCACATAAAAAAGTGTGTTATTTGCCGACGCTTCGCCGATGTATGCATGAATAAGTATGGATCGTTGATGGAATGATGCTGTCAGGGGAAAACCACAGTAACTGGAGGAAAATTTCTCTCACTGTCGCTTCCTTCTCCACACATCCCACAAGCCGCTAAATTTCAATTTAACCCTTATATCCTCGGTGACAGCCCCACGGCTAGCAGTCTGAGCCATGGCCCAGCATTACATACATCTCGGATTACCCTTCAATTTCAATATTTTACGTAAGTTTTCGTCCTTGCGGTTCCCTTGCTGTGTATGTCCGTCTGAACCCATGTACCAGCCCGGGAACTGTTGAGCGGATTTTCATGAAATTTGGTCTTGAGAATTTCACAAAAAAGAATTTGAAAACTTTAAACCCTTACTTCTTCCCTTATTTAGTCGGAAAAATTTTAAATCCCTTTTACATGTGCATCTACCGGCCTGTGTGCTTTTTGCTAGTATCCAGAATGTAGCCGCTGAATATTTACAGCAGCAAAAACATTCAAAACTAAGTTGTGGACGAAAAATGGAAACCATATTTCACATGCAATAATTTTCCTTAAGTACTAGGGTTTGCGAAATTATTAAATACAAGTAATGCCAGCAAAGTACCCACTTTGCCGGACTTGGAGTGTACCGTGAAATCTCGCCGGAATCCCAACATCGAGAACCGGGTTCAGTCCCAGGCCATTTCATGTTGGGTACGAGGTGGACATAGCGACATTGGAGTAGGTTTTTCAGAGTACTTTTTTCCTCCCTGTCATTCTTCAAATATTCCATAATCATTCACCTATTAGCGATGCCACATAAACTAAGCAATTTGCGGCACCTTAAAATAACGCTCTTTATAAAAAGACATAACCATAAACACATTGTCACTGTGCCTCTTACAGCGCCACGCCGTGAGTACTAAAGGGTTTCGCTCTTTTTAAAGGGTCCACAAAATATTTTACCTCCCCCGCCATTGTCACATGTAGACAAAGAGTGAGAGAGATTTCGAAACGTCAAGATGTAGTAGGGGAACGGGGATATTTCAGTCAGTATAGCGACCGAGCTACGGACTGCAATGTGCGGGGTTCATTTCCTGGCAGAGGTAAGCGGTTTCTCTCTTCTGAAAACCATCCAGATGGCCTCCAGGGCCCGCCCACCCTCCTATTCAATGGATACCCGGGTCCTTTCCCAGGTTAAATCAGACTAGGCGCAAAGCTGACCACCTAACCCCAATCTGATGCTGAAGTTAAGAATGAGTGGAGCGATACGCCACTCATCATATATACCTCCACGAAGTGGACATTAATTGTCTTCACCTTTGGATTTGTAATAAACTGAAGAGGAATTGTTATAGTGTGTTTTTGTTATGTGTTTATTTTTATTCTTGTATTTGATATATTATTGCACGTTAAGGACTTACAGGCGCTAGCCTGCTACAGGCAACAGTTGTTGGTGTGATTATTAGTAACTAAGTAACTAAATTAGTTTTTGGTGAAGGAAACCTATTTTACACTGGAAAATCCTTGCATGAATGAATGAATGAATTAACGACTAAATAAATAAGTAAACAAACTATATCACTCCATGGAGCAACGTCCTTCTTGATAAGCTAACAGTTCCTTAGTTAGGCAAGCACTGCACGCGCTTTGTAAACCCCACTGTTAGTTACAGTCTTCACAACAGCCCGCCATTTGTCCCTGTACGCACCTCAATCAAATTATTATTTTGACATTTTAATTTTTTGTGTTGAACATCCCAGTTGGCGTGTCTATACGGGGTATATATTTCAATTCCTCAGAGCAGGGTCCGTCACAATCAAACATTTTTATTTGCTTTATTAAAAATTATTTGGCGACCAGATTTCGGCTTATATAGCCATCATCAGGTTCTATAAAAACATGAATTAAGGACCCCTAACTCACACGAAGGGAAAAGCCTTCCTCTTTTAAAAAGTGAAATGGTCTTATATTCTGTATGGAAGTAATTTAAGATGGTAAAAATATATAAAATAGAATAAAAGGTGTGTATAAAATGTGAAACATATGACACGCGTCAACCTTAAGAAATATAATATGTCGGACAGTATTAACAGCAACAGTCCTTCACTGGTAAAAATAAGTTATCGCGCCTAGTTTGATCTCCACATATCGTATATTAAGTTTTTCGGAGTTTTGTCTCCTCAACTGTGGATCTTCAGTTCCTGGCCATAGGCCTGTGTGGAGACTGACCCTTTACTGTGCGCTCTATTCGAGGTTTATTGGTGTGGACGCACGTATTAGGTATGGTGATACTGTTTTGTAAGTGTACTGTAGTTTTCTGTAGCTTACGGTCGACTAATTATTATTATTATTATTATTATTATTATTATTATTATTATTATTAACACGGTATAATGTTCTTAAATTCGTCAACGCAACGGGCTGGTGTGAACGAAGCCTCAGAACAGTATCTACCTAAGCAACGCCACACTTAACATGCTGTAAAGTGCAAATTGTTGTAACCTGTAGTACGAGCAAGCACCACTACTTCCAAATCTTCAAGCGAAGAGCCAAAAGGCCCAGCTGCCCCTTGGAGCAGTAACAAATTGCTGATGGCCCAAAAGACATTGCGTGCAATTCAGTCGTGAATGAATGATGATAGGCACTGAAATTTTTGACAACACATAACGCAGAATTGTAACTTATACGCACGATGGTATCGGCTTCACAATCCTAATACAAGAAGGTGACTATGAGTGGCGCCCAAGTGCAGAAACACAGAAACCTTGACTTGCAGTTCTGCTGCTGGCAGACACCAGAATCTTCCGATCAGGGAACTGAATGCGAATTAGCAACTGACACGCTCGCTGCAGAACTTGCGTGTCTACATTTGTACAAACTGCCCAATAAATCATGAAGTCCAAAGACTTTTACTTTTTGACGCAATAAATTTCGTGCAGCCGATCCCAGCGGCCGCGCGGCCTAACGCGTAGGTCTGCGGCCGAGCGCTTGCTGGGATCGTGGGTTCGAATCCCACCGGAGGCATGGATGTTTGTCTCTTGTACAGTGTTTGTGTGTTGTCAGGTAGAGATCTCTGCGACTGGCCGATCCCTCGTCCAAAGGAGTCCTACCGACTGTGGTGTGTGTCTGAGTGTGATCAAGTGAAAATAAACAACCTCGACACCTACTGTGAGCAGGTAGAAGACGGAAGGACTACGAAATTTTGTGCAAAAATAGATAAGGAAATCACAACACTCAGTCCAACATGCACTATTTTGTTCCCAGATATTTTATATTACAATAGCACGTTGAACTCTGCTACATGTTTCGACCCCTTATGGGATCATCTTCAGAGAATCACATCAAAGTAACACTTCACACAACCAAACTAGCAATTCATGTACACGACAAAAAGATGTAAAAAGGCAAAGAGTTAACGAGATATTGTAATACAAAATATCTGTGGAAAAATCTAGTGAACTTTGTTGGTCTGAGTATTGTTATTTGACTATCGACAATGCACGGAACAAACAATACGAAATTTGAAACAAACAGGCAGGGATTCAGTTCGTACCTTCAGTACACCCTCTGCGTCTCGGTTATAGATCCAGTTAGTTTTATATCCGTAAGCAAACCATCGCTCTTGTTTTGAGAATCACGTGACGCACACGAACTAAATGTGCGGGAAAACTGGAGATGTGTTCAGTGTTAAAGTGCGTGGTACACACAGTAATTGCTGTTTTCAGTTATTTACTAAAAAATAAAAAATGTGCCAGAGTTCAATCACGTCAAAAATACACCAATACATCAAATATATATTCATTGTGATGTTGAGACTGATTAAAATCGGCTGGGCCTCGTACAGTTCAATAGTTCACACATTATTGCTTTAAGATCCGTCATAATGTTATGCTCTTAATTATCCCTAGCTTCGGAAGGGGTCTCTTCTTTTAAGGTACATAAGTTGACAAACTTCAGGTACTTCATCTGAAGTGTGCATGTTTGTGGTTTACGTAAAGATTGAGGTTATAATAATTGAATAACTTCAGACTAATAATTTCAAAACAATGCGGGCGGAAGTCGTCATGGCGTAATTTAAGACACTATCAGCGTACCTGTGTGGCCGCACCTGAACAAAATCACGAAACACTGAAGACAACAGCTGGCTCCTGAGCCGGCCCAGACGAAAACCCAGAACCAGGCCACCAATAAGGACGCAAGCTTATGGCGTCACATCCTTATATCGTTTCAATAATTATCTTCTTTCCATGCTACATGTCCGTCCCATCCGTGGGCTGATTTTGTAAAACAGGGTAGCAGAATTGATACAATTAGTATCGTAAACGTGTCGCTGTTAAACACGGCGTGTACGTAAGGGGGTCTGGGTAAAGACGTCTCTCACGCAGAGCTGTGGTGTTACGTCAGGGCCTCGTGGCTATGCACATGAAGACTGCGGTATTTCTTGGATGTACAGCCGTGTAGCTGGGTAGGCAGGTCACGGCCTGTCGAGAGCCCTGACGCCTCCGTCTTCATGACAGAAGAGAAAACAGATAACTCCGAAACGTCGATACTTATCTAGAAAACTAGGCGGTGTCACATCTAAGATGAGTGTAATCTCATTTGAAGGCTGCCATTTGTTACTTAGCAGCCATTACGGTAAATGCTGAACACAACGCAGTGCGGACTGTGACGTCATCTTTCTACAGGGGCTGCTTTTTAATTAAGGACCGCGCTGTCCCATTAAAACTTCATAGCTCAATCAAAAGCTTAAGTAGGTGACGGCAGCGCAGTTTAATCAAGCTTCCACTTAGTTGGACTGTATAATACAGCAGACTGTACCTGATGACATTCATAATTACGACTCATTAGGATACCCAAATTGTGAGGTATGGAGGTAAGGTAAAGGGGGGATAATAAGTGAATAGACTAATATGGCTGAATCAGGAATTTTGAAACCATGGGGGATAAGGAGAGGTTTTCATAAGGAACGGGACCTTCTATACTGGCGGTGAAGGATGTCAAACACAAATTATTGAAATATTCCGGAAAGCAAATTTGAAATAAAGTTTTGTTTTTCGTTTTTGTAAATCTTTGCACATGAACGAAGATGCAAACTTACTGAGAAGTTCAAACTGATGCGATTGTAACGCAAAAAGTAGTAAATATCTACTTAAAACTCGATGTAAATGGAAAACTGAAGTCAGTACAGCATTAACCAAACACGAGGTTACAGAATCATAAAGGCGGAATGTGGGGTTTAGTGGAGAGGAAAGGAATGGTTGTGTTAGCAGTGTACGATTATTATGACCACACTATGTGGATGAACGAGGAAGGGTCCTTATTATACGTTACATATGTGTTATGTCTATTGCATTTGTTGGTTGTTATGAAGATTGTGACAAGACGCACAGCGTACGTAATATAAAGCGTACTGAGCTCGATTCTAAGTTACAAGAATAAGCAATAGTTCGTCCAATCATCTACCAGACTACACGGTCTCATGATACAGACGGCCATAACATGATAAGCTTTAAACTTGATTTTACATTTTCCCACAGAACTTGAACATACAACTGCAACTCGGTATGGCTCCCCCTGTACACCAACAGCCTCACTTCGTGTCCTTTGGAAGTCTGTGAACAGGAATTCCACTTTGAAAACTGTTTCGATACACCGCCACTCTCTACACACCGTCAGTATCGATATATCGATATATCGCCACAAATTGCCGTGAACAGTGACGCTATATCGGGGTCTGCCTTTATACTCTCCATTTAGGGCCACAACATCAGTTTAAAATTTTATAAACAAATGAAAATAATGAATATTGCATCCATATGTTTACACGAAACATTCATACTTTGTGAGATTTTGGTTGTTATGGTGAGGAGTGACGTCATAAAACTGGCATGAGTTAACCGGCGAATCAAAGAAACACTTTTACCCATTTCTATCCTGAAAATATAGGTAGTATATTTCACCGAAACGTCGCTAAACATTACCGACAAAATACCAGAAGGTAGCTTTATTTATATTCATACCAAACCACTTCTCGCTTGTATAAAAGTTCTGAGACAACTTTGATGTAGACAGGCAGGTTGACATGAATTACGGTAAGGAGGCCTTGCATTACAGGGATAAGGACGAACAACTGAAAGCACTACTGTATAATAACGGTTGTGTCCTAACACGCTGTACGTGACGTTTGTAGATCGTTTGATCAGCCAGCACCTGCACCAACCAGTAACACTTTTTTACAGGTGCCGGTCATGCACTTCTCGACACATGGGAACACCTCATTTTGCCAGCAGCCATCGGCGATGCTGGTTGCTGTTTTTCTGTAGCAGATAAAATTTACAATTTTTCTTGGTGTGGTAATGTGAGATTTGAGGTTTACACGGTACAAAAGATTCATATTGCTGTTATGACACGGTGTAGTTTGGTAGGTGCGGACAGAGGTTTTGGTGGACCATACTGCCTGCATGTGAAGGCAGGATGGTCCATTTATACGATATTAGTTACCTGCCAGCTACAAGGTGTTATAATTTAAAACCACAGTGTAACCTCCTCATATGACAGGTGATGACAATTTCTCTTCTATGTAAGCATGAAATAATTTTCTCATTTTCCGGAAGGCCCCATTAATATCCACAAAACTGGTTTCTGTTGCGTTTACAGCAATTGGCATTTTTCCAAATTGTAAGTTATTCACACAGTGCACCTTGTTACAATCATTACATGAACCAAATTATGCACTTGTTAAAATACGTATGTGAGTTATTATAAAAACCCCTACATGTTTCAGCACTAAGGTGCCATATCAGGGGGCAATTCAGTGCAATGGAATGTAGATCGAGATTGGTGTGTTCGATCTACATTCCCGTGAACTGAACGGCCCACTGATGATGGCACCTTAGTGCTGAAACATGAAAGGGTTGTTATAATAACTCACATATGTATCTTATGTAGTGCATGATTTGGTTCATGTAATTAGAATTTTCCAAATTTCTCGCAATACACAATGTGGATTATTTTTTTATTTTCGGGACACAAAATTTCGTAGTTTTTTCAGAAATTCGTAATGCTCATTACTTTCCCATTACAGCATACCTTATTGCCAGCGTCTCAAAATACTTAAGGAACAGTACTGTTTTATTTCCAGCACACAAATCCTTCCACTTTTCCCACAATACACAACGTTGATTAGGTTGCTCTGTAGTTTCAGCACACAAAACTTCCCAGGTTTTCCACAAATCATGAAGCTTATTACTGCTTTATTGACAATAAATAAACCCTCCAAGTTGTCCCAAAATTCATGATGTTCATTACTGTTGTATTTGAAACACACAATACCTCCCACATTCCTGGCAGTGAACTATAATGCAGATTGCTGTTTTATTGCAGCAGGTGGCCACGCCTACAGTCGTCAAAAAGATCCTGCGCTTTAAGCAGGAGAACCCCGGGATGTTTGCATGGGAAATCAGGGATCAACTGCTAGCGCAGAGGATATGCGACCCTAGCTCCATCCCCAGCGTCAGCTCCGTCAACCGCATTCTCCGGAACAGTGGTGCGTGGACGGAGGCAGATTTGGTTTCAGCGGCTGCAGCTGCGGCTTCCGGAGGTCCCTGTCCGCCGGGACCCAGCAGTACGCAGAATTCTTCAGGTTGGTTGCTGCCCTTTCGCCTCCAAGGCACGAGTAATTTGGCTTCTTTGTGCAGTCTTAAAGAGGGTTACATGGAAAACAGCGTCACAGTGCCAAGCTGCTCAGTACAGACCAGTTAAGCACACTGATGTTACAAACCTTATAGAATGCTTTGTTTTAGCTTAATTTTTCTCTAACACATTTCGGCTTTCGTGCAGTCACAAGGATACCTCTACAAAAACTCTTGGGCCGTACCTAATTATTACGAAGTCTACAAAGTCATATATAATTATATATTTTTTTCATGGCTCGACAGCTGGCGTGGGCCTGGGCCGCCGCACTGTAAAAGTTAGGAGATTACACTCAGACCCACACACTTGGTAGGGCACCTCTAAAGGGGGGATCAGCCCGTCGCAGAGACCTCTATTCGAAAACACGCAACACTGACAACAGACAGGCATCCACGATCCAGGCGGGATTCGAACCCGCAATCCCAGCAAGCGAGCGGCTGCAGTTTCACGCATTAGACCACACGGACACTGGGACTGGCAAACATTTGTATATTAGCTCCCCTTATCGATTTGTACGTACAGACACATCCATACTTGGGGAATTTCACGCCACGCAACTACAGACTTGAACATTTTTCCGAAACATAAAAATGAAGCAGTAACTAATAAAAATTTTGAAACTGACCAACTGTTTCCTTACTGGAATCAAAGCCCCGGTAGGCGTGCAGGTAGTAAATAAAGTTTTTCTCATACTTGCCGCAATTTTCTTCCGATTTGAATGCAACTGGTACTACACGAGATGTCCATGAAGTTTGAGTGGTTGTGCGTTTCGTATAAATACGCGCAGTGAAGGCCATCCCAACCAACCAACCAACCACAGAGCTAACTAAGGGTGTCCCTTTGTGTGAGTAGCCATTCCTGCGTTTTAACGCATAGCTGGGCTCTAAAACGGACACCTTACTCTATAACGGGGTTTTGCTTACGCTAACTGTTTATAGTCCTGGTTCACGATCGGAACTTGTTACGCTAAAGGCTACGGCTCTGGGAGCACATAGTCTTCCTATGTGAGGGGGGAAAATTCTGCTTGGATGGCTGCCTGGGAGTTGAACACAGGGTGGCATATTCGCTCAATGTATTCGAAGTGGGCACTTTGGTGAAGCCGCCATGGCCACGAGGGGGGGGAGTGCGGGCCGTGCCCCGACTTTTGTAATTACACCCTGGCATTTGCCTTACAACTGAGGAAAATCACGGTAAAACCTCAGTCAGGGTGGCCGAAATACGCCCAACTAGTCAATAGCGAGCACGTTTCGATGTCGACTTGGCCACCATTTTGCATGCGGCCTCGACTGGTCGGCTGGTCCCTTAGCTTGCGCATCCGGCAGCTTGCGTCGCCCTCGGTCAGCGTAAATATCTGCCGCGGTGCCGAACTAAGGGGTTGCCCACACCAGCTAACTCTGGGTCGTAACTCTCGGTTAGAGCTCTGATGTGTTCTTCAAAGAACGGCACTCCAAGGTGCTCGTGAATCTGCCTGTTACTGATGTACCGCAGTGCACCAGTAGCAGTGCGAAGACACTTGGACTGGAGAGCCTGCAGCTGCTTAACGTAGCTGCCTTGAAGGCCATAATTTACTCTACTGGCGTAAATAATTTGTTATAAGTACTTCCCACATTGGCTGTCCGACTTGAGTAAAATCCAGTATTATAGACTTGCACATAATGATGTTGAGTATTTGTGAGTTTAGGGAAAAATCGGCTGAGGGAAGACATCGCTTTTGTTGCGACCGTACGTGAAATTGCATTTACCCTGACCACGATTGTTGAATGGCTTCAGAGAACTTGCTTAGAAAAATCAGCGATCACAGCAAGTGTTGGACTCCTTGACCCTTTGAGACGGGGCCGATAATTTGTCCCGCACCATCAGTAACACGACCAATCAACACTGCATTAACACGCCGTAAGAGTTCAGATCTCAAATGCTGCCTTGCTAAATTTTCAAAGCACCGATTTCCAGAGAAACACATCAGTAGTTACGTCAGTGGTTCCCAACCACAGGTCGTGACCCATATCGCTGTCGCGGGGGGAGGGGGTTCTGACGTAGGGTCGCGAGAGCGTTTTATGTATAAGTTATTTAAATAACGATTTGTTTCTTGCATGTTTTGTGTATTTAATACTGTCCCAAAAATATTGGATTTGACAAGTAACATTACAAATTTAATATTTCTTTTAAATAAGTGGTCATGTTATGTAGTGTTCAAGATAGGACATTAGTGTTAATTCATTTATAGTAAATATCACTGACTATTATAGTAAATATCACTATGGTAGGGGTCACGGGGCATAGACTATTTGCTACTTTAGGGTCACACATCAAAGGTTGGGAACCGCTGATTACGTCATAAGAAGCCAGCAGTAATGAAATCAAGTCACAGATGGCGACATCTTTAGACCACCAGTGACAACACCGATGGTTCACGAGCTAGAACGACGTGACAAGCAACAGTCATGCTGAGAAAGACAAACTGATATCTTACAAAGCATCCCCATCACTTCGTGCAGTCCGGTTCGCGTTCCATCCGTCACCTTACAATGCCAGTAAAGCTAACGTGACGAGCTGATGGCAGTGAAGTAAATTAACTGGTGAATACGGAAAAAGTTATGACCCTTATCATAAAACGTAATTTCAGGACGCAAGGCCCAAAACCTTGCAGTTGGTAATTCTGGAAGAAAGGGACATATTTATCAGTACTTACTCAGGAGGATAATATTAAAATTAATCGTTATGCATCATGGTATGAGGTTGTGGAATGGATATAATCAGTTTTCCATCTGTTGCAAACACGGAAATTAAAAAGTTTCACATCTTCTGAGATGCAACTCCGTCTTCACTTGTCAATAGTCTACAGGAAAAGTGGTTCCTTTATTTTCAGCGTCATGCAGCCTTGTATTGCTCTACGCTACTTACTTTCCTTCGAAACGTCGGTTAACTGTTTACCAACCGATAAAACGTGACATCCTGGGAGACCCGAGTCTTCTGCAACACCTTTCTAATAACATCAAATCCCGCACGACAAAAAGCTTAAGGCTCCGCAAAAAATCAGGAAAATTCCTCGGCAAGCTGAGCGACTCTCAGTTTCATAAGAAGGCCTCTGATCCTTGGGGTTAGCTAGTAAAAGGTGAAATTGTTCCTGTGCACGGTGTGAAGTTAGTGTGGTTATTGTGGATGTGTTGCTCCCTTCATTCTTAACAAGATGTTAGATCCGTTAGTGTTCAGCTTCAGGCTTCTACCACTTTACACCAGGTAAAGTAAGTCCCCGTGCCCATTCAAAAGGAGGCTGAGTGGCTCCACAGTCAGTCTGCACGTTTTGGAGGAAAGATAACCCGGAGTTGCTTATTTAAGTCGCTAACTCAGGCAGCCTTTTAGCCAGTCAGTTTCTTCTGTGGCCCAACACCACAACTGGGGCTTAGGTCTTCTAATGTTGAGGTTTATAAATCACACACACTCAGACACACACTCGCACACTCGGTATGACTCCTCTGGACGAGTGATAAGCTCGTCGCAGAGACCTCTGCCTGACAACACACAACACTCACAAGAAACAGACATCCATGTCCTCGGCGGAATTCGAACACGCAATCCCAGCAAGCAAGCAGTTGCGGACCAAGGCCTTAGACCACACGGTCACTGGGATCAGCCAATCAGACAGTTACTTCTTAGTTTCCAAAACTATATTCATATATTTTAATTCTAACGCAATCTAACCATCATTACATAGGCCTGTTTAAATGCGTCACCCGTAAATCTATTAGAAATGACTAAGGCAAATAACGAAGTTCCTAGCTTGTTGTCCATCCACCCGGCATTTTGATTCCAGCCTAGCAGCACTGATCGGTTGTTATCGCCCCAGGTAAGTTACCCTGGACATATCGCGTGTAAATATGGGTCCGAAGACCCATTAGTGTGTTCTCTCGTAGCTGTCTTTGCCCCGTTCAAGCCAGTGCCGGTACAGTGGTGAAATTAGGGTATGACGGTTCGCTTCCACGTTTCCTCAGTTCTTTATTCACTAATCATGCTATCATTCAACGCTACAGTTAATATGCAGAATGATCTACTGACAGTCATCACACAAACCATAAATATGAACACATTTTGAATACTTGTGTTCGCAGAATCTGGGAGGACGGCTCTTTTCTGCAGCCTTTATTATTTCCAAGAAGGTCGCAGCTTTTGCAGGTCGCATGACTAACCTTCGTGTTCGATTTGATTCCGAAATTAACCGTTTAAACCCTAACGATTACTAAATGTACCACTAGATTTAATATTCATTAATGCAATATTCTGTCCCCAGATTATTTCCCTATACAGCATCAACTGATTGATTTTTGTAAATGAGACGGAGTGTGTTTACGGCGCGGTACGAACGGGATATTTAGATTAATTAAATTTAACCTCAGTCTTTAACAACCGCGCCATGTCTCGGGCGGTTAGTCTCCAGGCTCCCACCACAGTGGGCCTGGCTCAGGCCTGGGCTAGGCCATTCTATGTGGAGTTTGTCGTGGACAAAGTGAGGCAGAGACTACGTTTTCTCTGAGTACTTCGGTTCTCCCCTATCAGTATCATTCCACCAATGCTCCACACTCATCTTCATCTACATACTGCTTTTATCAGAAAGACAAACAGGTGAAGCGTGGGAAACTTCAAACAGCAAAGCTCTGTCGGCATTCGGGGAACACTGGACAGAAGAGTACTTTCACTTGGTCTCTAAGACAGGGCTGTGGAGCCTGAGTCAGAGTCGGAAGGAATTTTAGGTGGAGTCGGAGTCGGAAGGAATTTTAGGTGGAGTCGGAAGGAATTTTAGGTGGAGTCGGAGTCACAAGGAATTCTTAGGTGGAGTCGGAGTCGGAAGGAATTTTAGGTGGAGTCGGAGTCGGAAGGAATTTTAGGTGGAGTCGGAGTCGGAAGGAATTTTAGGTGGAGTCGGAAGGAATTTTAGGTGGAGTCGGAGTCACAAGGAATTCTTAGGTGGAGTCGGAGTCGGAAGGAATTTTAGGTGGAGTCGGAGTCGGAACGAATTTTAGGTGGAGTCGAAAGGAATTTTATGTGGAGTCGGAGTCGGAAGGAATTTTAGGTGGAGTCGGAGTCGGAAGGAATTTTAGGTGGAGTCGGAGTCGGAAGGAATTTTAGGTGGAGTCGGAGTCACAAGGAATTCTTAGGTGGAGTCGGAGTCGGAAGGAATTTTAGGTGGAGTCGGAGTCGGAAGGAATTTTAAGTGGAGTCGGAAGGAATTTTATGTGGAGTCGGAGTCGGAAGGAATTTTAGGTGGAGTCGGAGTCGGAAGGAATTTTAGGTGGAGTCGGAGTCGGTAAAAATGTACCGACCCCGACTCCGACCTCAGCCTAAAATCTTAACTAGACACTCCAACTCCAGAGCCCTGATAGCTGCAGTAACCTTTAGACTTATACTTAAATATAGGTTATAAGTCAAAAAAGTAGCCCGATGATTCACGTGGTGGCGATGAAATGTCTTATGGGTTTACCATTATTAATACATACTGAGCTTTTGTGAAGGAGTCGGAGTCGAAGTCCGGGTCGGAGTTTTAAATATCGAGGAGTTGGATTCGGAGTCGAAAGTTTTACAAATCGAGGAGTCGGAGTCGGAGCTTTTGTGTACCGACTCCACAGCCCTGTTTAAGACTACTCGCTTTGGCAATACATGTACTAAAATCGAAACGATACAGAAAAATTTACCACAGCCCCTGCACAAAGACGACACGCAAAATCATGAAACGTTCCACATTATGGCACAGGCGGTCAGTCGTCGGTCTCTTACCACATAGGACCGGGCTCGATACTGGGCCAGTTCATGCGAGATTTCTGGTGGAGGATGTGGTTGCGATAGGCTTTTCGCCAGGCACCTTGGTTTTCCCCTCTCAGTATCATTCTACCGATGTTTCATACTCATCATTATTTACGCGTTGTTCTTACCTGAGGGACAAACGGGTAAAACCTGGGAACCTTAAAAAGCAATGGCCTGTCGGCAATCCGGGAGCACTGGGTAGTAAAGTATACTATCTTCACTTAGTCATTCGAGAGTTAAGTCGATGCGTATGAGCACGGAAACTGTTAGAGATTTGTCTAATTAGCGTTGGCTACATGCCCTAAGTTAGAAGTTCGGGCACAGTGATAAGTTGCGTGCGTCAGTAAAGAGAATCTCTGCCATTACCGGTTGCGCTTTTCGTGCAGAAGGGGATCAGATAGCGGCGCCTGGCCAGTTTGGAGCAGGTGCTTTGGTTTTAACGTGTATGAATAATGCAGAAGTGGCTTTTTATGTCCGGACACTAAAGTTATATGTGCATGTGTTGTTTATACGAAGAAGAGTCTTGGCTGATAGAGCAGTCAGTTTGGATAGTCGGACGGTGAGACGTACCAGCTGCATGTTTCAGTGATTGACAGGTCGGACGATTGAGCGAATGAATTAATGTGCAGACTTACTGGTTGAAAGCCTGAATGGCTGAACGACTGAGCTGCTGGATGATTGACTGAGTGCCCGACTTAGTGACTAAACAAATGACCAATCGCATTACAAACTCACTAGCTGAATGAATGTTTCCCCGTTGATATAATGTCTAAACAACTTGAATTGTTAAATTAAGACTGACTCATTGAGTCACTGAATTATCTTCTGACTAGCTGAATAGTTTAGTCACTGTGACTAAATGACTCGTTCATTGCCTGACCCACCGACACACTGACGGTGTTGGTTACGTGACTGGCTAATTAAATAAAACAATTTGTGACTGGTTGAGAAGGCAATTAACTAAGTGTGTAGATCCGTGATTTCAGGCTTCCGCCGCGATGTTGAGGAGGATCTGCGCTCTTCTGGGATATTACGCAGCGTCGGGTGGTAATCCTTTACCGACGTTTCGAGACAACGTATCATACAATGTCCCGAAACGTCGGTATAAAATTACCATTCGAAGCTGGGTAACACCCCCAGAAAAGCGCAGATCTCAGTGTGCAGATGTCTAACTATTATAAAACCGCACCACTGAACACAGCTAATAAAGAAGGAAACATCAATGAAAGTAGTTATATACACCTGAACCCGGTTATAACGATATCGGTTAATGCGACACCATCTACAGCGTCAGATATTCTGAGGTACCAATTAATTCCTGACTGTTAACCATAATATTATTCTGCTCGGTTACAACAACACTCGTTTATAAAGACACAAAACATTCAGTCCCAATCATGACGTTATAACCGAGTTCGACTCTATATATAGACAACTGGTGTGTCACAGTTCAAACGTGCATACGATTCACTGTTTTGTATCTCATATTTCCTTGCATCCACGCCACCAGTTGAGTCTAGCACACGTGTTCACGAACATGACAGGTCAAGAATGAACTCGGTCTCAAAAAATGACACGCGAACGGCAGCCGCCACTGCACTCGTCACGTGTCGCGATTGACAGATCGGGCGGGATTGTCAAAGTGGCATTCTACCCCACTGACGGTCTGATGTTTAATGCCTGTCTGTTTCCACACACGTCAACTTACTGTCTTTCAGTAACGCCCGCAAAGCATACCAGCGCTTCATGAAATATATAAATCGTGTGCCAACCAAAACTTTTTCTATACAAATACGTTAATCAAACCTTCTATTTTAAGTCACTAAAATGAAGGATATCGTGATGGGTTGGACACATAGCTCGGACGACACAGACAAGTTAGACAAATTTTTTTTCCAGGTAAGAGTCTTGGTTAAACCCCCTTTTACTAGGTTGCTAGCGCATAACAGTTTAAAGTGTAGCGGTAACTCTACTGTGCACTACCTGCTTCAAGGTCAGTGACTAGTAATGCTGGCCGTGCCAAGGAACAGGCAGTTAGTCGCCGGTCCGTTAGAGCGGAAGTTCGTTTCAATTCCAGGAGAGTCAACGTGAGATTTATGGTGAACAAAGTGGCACTGGGGCAGGTTTTCCCCTGTAAATTTCATTCCCCCGGTGATCCATTACAAGGAAAAAGGAAAACAATCATCTTCATCACAGGAGTGCACAATTGGCCTCAAGACTGCGGTGCGTCCGTAGAGTCTGCTGTGGGTCCCTTCACCACAACAAAAACCAGTTATGATGTGGATTTAAAGGCGTGGTCTTTTCATTCGTCTGGGAGACTGAATATAATCACGAAATTTTAGTCAGTATATTGGTATTGTGGGAGATTCGAACCCATTACCTCGTAGGTAAAAGTAGAGCCTGTGATGTGTGTCACAATCACTGTTGCACTGTGTTCACAGACGCGGTTCTTCGTTCCCCCACTGGCAGCGCTACCTACCAGCCAAAGACGGCGTCTCTAGTGGCCAGCAGAATGGCGTTCTTCCCGCCACACCCTCAGTTACCTCAAGGTTTCAGCCACTCTAACCACCACCAACAGCACCACAGCTACTCTACCAGCACCAGCAGCACTTCCGGACGCCTTGTGGCTCTGCACCAACTTCACACCACCACAGCACCTAGCACCATTACCGCCAAGGGCGCACTCAATCATCCCCCATCGCCGTGGGCAAACTTCATGATCTCCTGTCGACCTCACCACACAAACCTTCCCTACCACCCCCGCTACGGGGCTCTTATGATGTCAGAAAGTGGCTTCAGTGGTGGCCAAATACCCGTTGATGCCCACAGTTCGTATCTACTTCAAGGTTCACGCAGTAACAGTAGCAGTATAGAGGGCAGTGAAGAGGACTCGATGGATAAAAGTGAAGACGGAGATGAGGATGAAGAAGACGCCAGGATGACACCAGAAAGGAGAAAAGAAAACCAGGGGACCGCACAACAGCCTCAAGGTCCTCAGCCAGAAAAGAAGCGTAACCCGTACTCCATAGAAGAACTTCTCAAGAAGCCCGACAGCGTCAAGAAATCGTCACCACCGTCAGCAACAGTGTCCTTGCAGACGATGTTGCTGCAGCCACCATGTGGTCTACTGATAGACAAACCATGCACCTGCAGCTTAGTGTCAGCTGTAAGAACCCATCACGAGCGTGAGACCTCTAGTACTGACCTCATTGGGGCTTCTGCGTCATCATCGTGTGCCTCATCTGTCACAGTCCCAATAGCCATCTCGCAGGCAGAGACCTTACGCAAACAGACAGCCACTTGTAACACGTAATGCGCCACAAGGTAACAAGAGGTCCGATTTAAACCATCTTAAACCAGTACCTCTTCAGGTAAAATTTCAGGAGTTTACAGATGACACTGACCCTGTTGCTCATTAGATACCTCATTTGTAAAAAAAAATGTAAACAANTCTTCTCGTCTACCACCAGGAAGCAGTTGGTGTATGATTACAAAATGTATAATAGGAAACATCGATGAAAACAACGTCGACACTTTTTGCACTTTTACCGTCTCTTAAATTAAGCTGCGCATTAGCCGTAAGTCATATCCATGCCAGAAATTTCCTGAAGACTCAGCAACTTGAACGTGTGAGAGTATTATTATTATTATTATTATTATTATTATTATTATTATTATTATTACGCTGGAATGTTTGCAGATGTAACAGTGAAAGAGAAGACAGTATCAGCAGAATGTGCGTCAGCAGGCTAAGCGTTTCCTAGTCAGTAATATTTTGTGTTAAGGCGGACTTGAGATATTTTTTCTTGAAGATGACGACATGCATTACAGCATTTAAATTATTCACTCTGAAATGTTCAGATGGACATTTGTAGTTTACTTGTGAACTTGTATGTGATTAAACAGCTAGCTGCAAAATGACTGCCTTTCTTCTCCCATTCATCCTGCTACTGACCAGGTGAGTAATGGAGCAAACACGTTAGACTTTTATGAGTTGGTACAAAAATCCCGCCGGCTACCAGCAGTTTTCAGCATTTTATTTATCTAATGACGTGATCAGTGACGTCGGACGGGAGGATAATTTGCGAAAAATAAATTAGAGTCTGGGAGGAAATTAGCGTGTCTTAATTTGAGGTACTACGCAAACATTTGCCTAGGAGGTTCCAGAAGGGCCACCAAAGGTTCCAGGACATTCGGTCTCCGAGCGCAAAAATTAAATTCGGTACTCCATCCCTTCCATGTATGCTACATGCCCACCAATCTACACCCTTATTGGCTCAGGAAATTTCGTTGTGCCTAAAAGCTTATATGTTTTCTGTGATTGAAACTGTGTCGTTAAATAACCACAGAATCTTTAACCAGTCCTACACGCAAGCTTAAGTTTTGCGAGTTTCAGGCGCGTTCGCATAGCCGCGAAAAGTGCCTACTACCTCCGTAATTTCCGTCTGTCCGTATCAGCGCGGCTGCCACTGGATGGATTTACGTGAAATTTGATATGGGGACATTTATGAACATCTCTTGAGAAATCCCAAATTTCGCCAAAATCGGGCAAAAATATCAGGCACTTTATTTGAAGACCTAAATAAGTTTTATTGTTTTGGGCGACAATAAATGTCCATAAAAGCGCTCTCTTCGAGTGAAATGGTATCTGGCCATTACGACAGCCGAGGAGGTATGAACATTAAGCGAACGCGCCACAATATTACGTTATAATACGTAGGTAATTCAAAAAGTAAAGGCAATTCTTGTGCGCACCACAAACAAAGTGAAATGGACACAGCAGTAACACAGGCAGAACCACAGCTGACGCCTAGCATATCAGCAACTTCAGACACGGCAATCCGTCGGTCTTCTCGAATGACAGTGTTAGCACGATTGGTGTTGCCTTGAGAAGGCAACGTTGACGGCTGCCCCGATCGAGCTTCGTCACACTCGTTCTTCCAGATTTAAACCTTGCTACCCATTTGTAAACATTTCTCTGACTCATGCAGTTAACACTACCGTACTATGCTAACATTCTTCGATGGATGTCAGCAGGTTTGACCCTTCTGCCCAAAGAAATCTTATCACGGCCCGATATTCAATGACGGTGCAATCGGAAAGCGCAGCGTCCATGTTTGCATAGTCACCGCTTCAGCCAGACTGACAATGGAGTGCTGGGCGATGCATGTTGAAACCTGTCAGAATCGAGTTACAGCCGGCTGCAATCGGTTGGCTGCTACCGGCGGTGGTACTACCTTAATTCACAAACTGTCTTTACTTTTTGAATTACCCTCGTACATTGCGTGCCTTGTTAGACTTCCGCATTGATGCAGCTGAGTAATCTATTCTTCTGTGATATGGCGCCATGGTACTGGATGATCGGTGACCGACGTTTCGGGAGAGCATGATGGTACCACCTCCAAGAGTCGAACGTCCACTGACGACCAACAACCAAGTGACGCGGCACAATATCCCAGAAGAACGGAGAACTCAAACCCACAATTTTTATCCACATTCCCTTGCACCTAGATCCTCATCTGACAAACACTTTTGGAGTTCGTCAACAATATGGATTTGGAAGGCGGCTGCTACCGCGGGATTAACGAGTGTGGTCTGTGGACGTGACAGACTGGAGTCCACACTCAACAAGACAGGTTGACATGAGGCAACTGAGCGTTAACAATCTCTCACGGAATATGAAACTGACACCGACTCTGTATTATACCACAAAGATATTGTGTGACAGAGAGACAAACATCGAAACACAAAAATAAACTGTGTTGTTCAGTGCTGCCAGCTGCATAAAGTAAAAATTGTAAGAAGCACTCATGCAGTAACTTGCGTATTTCGCTTTTACAAATACTGCGTTAAAGATTAAAACATATTAAAAAGCAGGTGAAGTAAAACGACAAGTTTTCCATAATATTAATTTATTTATATTATCTAATTTTACCCCATTACGCGACAGCTCCCCAGTGGGCCAGGGCCTCCTTACTGTCGAGGCTTCACGATCACACTCAGATACACCGCAGTCTGTAGGACTCCTCTGGAAGAGTGATCAGCCCGTCGCAAAGACCGCTACCTGACAACACAAACCCTCACAAGAGACAAACATTCATGCCCTCGGCGGGATTCGAACCCACAATCCCAGCAAACGAGGGGCCGCAGACCCACGCATTAGACCGCGCGGCCACTGGGATCGGCTGTATCCCATTAGGAAGTTTTTATAGCCTGTTTACGTACTGCAGCTGCTCACTGGAAGATCAATTGCGAAAAATGGAGACAAAACACTCTGTGGTGTAGTTTAAGGCACTGTCTTAGCAATCTTCGGAGAAACCGGGGTGGGAATGTCGGTACAGGGACTGGGCAACGGGATCGTCGTCGATTCCCAGCACGCCAAGAAACTTTTACCTTCTCAAAAGCGGCCAGACCGACACTCTCATTCAGCCTCCTATTCAATAGGTACTGAGAACTGTTAGCGGTAAGACGGCCGGCAGCGTGAAGCTAACAACTCCAACTAATACTGAGGTTAAGAATTGATGGTAGTGTATCTCCAGCACCCCCCCCCCTTCCCACATGCCTTCCTTCATATTGTGCGGAGGGAACAACTCAAGCACCTTCACAGCATCTTATCCCAGAAGAATTTCAGAGGCTAGTCAGAAAGATCAGAGCCATGCTACGGCTGACAGCCATCCAGCAGGCACTCCGCCTTCGTGTCGAGCCCCTTTAGGGTTTGTAGCAGACTGCGAATATTACCGTCACACTGCCTTGGGGCGGGTTTGTGCATTAAGAGACCAAGATTTACCCGAAATATGTATAAAAATTCATCACCTACAGAGCAGTAAACACATTCCTTCCCAATTATAAAATCCAACCAGTTAATGTTGCACAGCAGCGGTTCCCAAACTTTTACGTGTGTGACTTCAAAGCAGCAAACGGTATGTGACCCGCGACCCTACCACGGAAACGGCAATAGCCAGTGATATTTACTGCAAACGAATTAATACTAATAAGTTTCTTGAACACTACATAACGTTGCCACTTATTAAAAAATTGTAACGTTACTTGGCAAATCCAATATCTTTTGGGACCATATTAAATACACAAAACATGCACGAAACAAAACTTCCTTTGAATAACACATATATATGCTGGTTAGACAAATAAATTGCTTCTAAATATAAACAACAAAATGTGTTCATTAGTTATTAAAAATTTAATTCCTCCAGTATATTTAAAATTAATAAACACACATTCAATAATTACATTTTCTCGATCATTCTCTTTGAATTAAATACTTTATTTTTTCACCATAATTACCGAGTTATCAATAAAACCCGCTCACGACCCTACGTCAGACGGCCCGCGACCCCGATTTGGGTCGCGACCTGAGGTTGGGAACCACTGCTGCTCAGGGAAATAAGCACTGTTTGTTCTGAGATCCACACAAGACACTTAAATGCGGCCAATGCACAAGACGTAGATTCTTTTAATGTTCAACCTGCCTGTACATGAAGTAACCACTGGTCGTTAAAGGGTTGATTAACATGTACAACGACTTCGTGTTTTGCAATTCATCTGTCTGGTACAACCTAGCCGAGACGTCATGGATGGCGTGACTGCAGGCAGCTGGCACAGCTGGTGCATCCAGGTATGTCTTTGTCACAAACTGATAGGCAAAAGCATGTTTTAAATTAAGCGTATCTCTTTATTTCTTATCTAAATTATCACAGTCCTTTAGTAGGCTGTTTGGCGAATTTTATTTTCAAATCCGCGCTTCTCAATATATACTCAACATTTTAATACATAATATTAGTTCTTTAAAAACCATGCTGCTTTTTCAGGTGCTGGGAAAAGCAGGAGACAAAAATTTACACTCACTAACAAACAAACTAACTAACTAACTAACTAACTCCATGGAGCAGAGGCCTTCTTGGGAAGCTAACAGTTTCTCGGCTAGTCAAGAAATTCCCCGCATTTTATGGAACCAGGAGGTTCATTACCGCATTCACAAGAGCCCGTCACCTATCCTTATCCTGAGCCAGCTCAATCCAGTCCACGCCCCCATTCCACTTCTTGAAGATCCATTTTAATATTATCCTCCCATCTACGCCTGAGTCTCCCAAGTGGTCGCCTACCCTCAGATCTCCCCACCAAAATCCTCTATGCACCACTCCTACCCCATAGGTGCTACATGCCCCGCCCATCTCATTCTTCTCGATTTGATTACCCGAATAACAATTGGTGATGAGTACAGGTCATTAAGTTCCTCGTTACGTAATCTTCTCTATTCCACTGTCGCCTCGTCCCTTTTAGGCCCAAATAACCTCCTCAGCACCCTATTCTCGAACACCCTCAGCCTTTGTTCCTCCCTCAGTGTGAGAGACCAAGTTTCACACCCATACAAAGCAACAGGTAAAACTACAGTTCTGCATACCGTAATCTTTGTGTTTTTGGATAGCAACCTGGAAGGCAAAAGATTCTGCACCGAATGATAGCAAGCATTCACCGACTTCAATCTGCTCTTAATTTCTTCATGAATGGAGTTTCGATTCCTTAGGGCAAAAACCTACACAAAGCAACCATAAATTTAAATTTTGTTAAAGAACCTCACTCGGCAAGTGACTGAGACTAGCTTTATCTACAGGGCTTAAGTCAGCACTGCCCGCCTTGTCACTTTGGCTGGGGACCGATTCACTTTCAAAAAAGCTGTTTTTCTGTGCGAAGTTCATGCGCAAAGCCCAGATATCAAACAGTCTTCAACTTACGTGTGCGTAAGTCTGATACATGTAACACTGAATTTTACATATTAATTTTCATGTGGTCTCTCATGGCAACAGACAAGACTAAGTATAATCTAAGCAGGATAATAAAAGGATATTTGTACTTTAGATGTAAGAGGGGGTTTTGAAACTGCATATTGAAGAGCTTCATGATTTCCAAATCCCACTAAATATTATCAGACGGCAGCAAGGTGTGTCGATTCCAAAACATCCAGACGTGCTTTGAGTCCAACCCAGCCTCCTATTCAATGGGTACTGGAGTTCCTTCCCAGGGGGTAAAGCGACCGGGGCGTAGAGCTGATCACACGCCTCCCTCTAGGGCCGAGGCTTAGAATAACTGGAGCTACACATTTCCACCTTCTGCATTCCTTGCTGGCATGCATAAGGGTAAATTTACTTTAACCTTAAGCTTTATTTTTAGGATAATCTAATTAAGGTTGAGACAGGAGCAGGATGCAACATAAAGACAGAAATGAGAAACACAGGCATGTCCGAAAAGTTAGGGAGAAAAATCTGAAGCTTGTCTGTTAGATCTAGACAAAGATAGGAAGGTAAAAGTAAGGGTAAAGGTGAAGGTCACCCTAGGACAGGCCATGAAGGCTCACAGGGGGAACAGAGCTTATAGCTTTACTCTTTCTTTAACCTCGGCGCTAGATTGAGTGGGCCGTCAACTCCACGCCCCGGCCGCTTTACCCCCGGGAAAGAGACCCGGTACCCATTGTACAAGAGGCTGGGTGGGACCCAGGGCCGGCCTGGATGGTTGCAGAATATTTGTCCCCAGCAGGGTTTCGATTTCGGACCTTCCAGCCTGTAGCAAGTCACTATACCGACTCAGCTATTCCGGTCCACAAAAAGAGGGATGTAATATTAAAATTGTTCTTAAATAAATAAAATGCGAAACTGTGGGCGAAATACTGTAATTAAGATGTTCAATATTTGGGTGTATTAGGAGCTGGCAATTTCACTACATGAACGGCAGTAGCTTCTGTAGGGGGAATCTGCTCCAGGGAGTTAGACATCACGCACTTCTGGCAACTACGCAGTTCTCAAGTATGTGCATAGGCCTAAGGTGCTGAATGCTTCATGGCGCACTAGCTGCAGGTGAAATGCTACGTGTAAGGAGGGTCATATAATGAAAGAAGAGCGAGAAACTGATGAATGGTACCACGCCCTACTGCAGCTACGTTTACTGCTGTAGGAGAAGTGTTTTAGATCACGCTTGTCCAGCACTCGGGAGTCATAAAACCTTGTATTATTGCTGAGCCAAACAGAAGGATGCACGAAGCTACATTGTTTAAATTAGCTTAATTAGCAACAGGCCTTTGAATATAAAAACACACAACACTAAAACATTGCATCCAGGAAAGTTTCGTAGACAGCTTCTGTCTAAAGCCATGATTCTGGATAAGTTATCAGCCTCAGTTCATGTAGACTTAATTTAAAAAATCCAGTTCCTACCCTACGTAAAACGTACTGTGCCGAAACAACTAATTTTCGGAGAAAGCAACGGCTCCTCGGCTAGTGAAGAATTTTACCACACTTTATAGATACCGAATGTTCGTTACAGTGTTCACAACAGCCTTCCATTTGTCCATTTGCTGAGTCAAATTAATCCAATCCACGCCCCCTAATCATGTGTATTTAAAACACGTTTTAATATTATCCTCATATCCACTTCTAGGTCTTAAAAATGTCCCTCATATTTCCCCACCCAAACCTCTTTGCATTCTTCATATCTTCATATCTTCATTGCATTTCTGTTCTCCCCTATAGGTACAAGCCTGTCTTATGCAGTTTGCACAGTTGATCGACAACACAATGAATGAATGAGTCAGTCAATCAATCAATCAGTCAACCACTAAATTCTCTCAAAACCTCATACACTCAGCCACATTCATCACGTGTCCCTTAATTACTGCTCGTGTCCTCGCCCTGTCACGTAGCAACAGGCGCCAGAAATACTGCAGGGCACGCGCCTGCGCAGAAATAGTCAGCGGTTTAGTATCAAATTCACACAAACGAAATAATAAGAGACGGTAAGGAATGAGGTTAAATATAAAAGGTATGGTGTTCCTTTCGTTTTCAGAATCTCAAGTGCCCGGCTGGTTGTTTCCAATGCCGATGTTTCTGCAGTTCCCGTCATTTCCTCACCTTTGTTAATGCAGAAAATCCTAAAATATGCGAAACTATCAAGCTTCCACGGATCGAAATATCGAACTTTAAGCTTTAGGCCCCCTGCTGCAACTCGAAATCCTGCCATATGAGTTCTCCCATCTGAAATCTGAGGTCTTTTCACGGACTTGAATAATTCTTTAACTCTCTTCAGACTCTGACTCAACTACTGGCTGGGAGAAGTGATAAAATAGGTTAGATTACCATCAGGGGTGGAAATATATCTTCCCACCATAGCAAACACCATAGCTCAGGTAGTAAATAGCTAGCGTTTCCATCGCGGAGGCCTGGGTTTGATCCCAATACAATCCGTTTAAGATTTGTGATAGACAAAATGGCACTTGAACAGGTTTATCACCGAGTACTGTCAGCAGCATACTGTCAATGCACCATGCTCCTTCACTCACACATCACAGATGCTATATAGCCTTACCACCTGACAGCGTCCTTATGTAACAAACATTAAACCTTAAATTTCCCTTCGCCAACGCTTTTAGTTTGGCTACCAAGTAATCCATATCAGAGCTGCTCTTTTCCAAACGTTAAATCGGCAGAGGAATGGATATAGCCTCTCACTCCCACTGACAGGAATGTTGTCAGCACTGGACCTAATCTTCAAAAGCAGGCCGCGGCTGGCAGCCGACTGTAGTGACACCCTGCGCACATTGTTTATCACAACTTTCACCACGCAAACAAAAACCAGAATGTTTAAAATATCAGGTAGAGTTCTCTGCTTCAGGCCGATCATTCGTCAAGAGGAGTCCTACTGAATGTATGTTTCTGCGTGTGATCGCGAAACCTCGACGAGGAGGAGGTTTCGGCCCACAAGGGCTGTCGAACCATAAAAAAGACGGTTTATACATGTCACGCGCAGTTTCTGAATATAATAAATGACAAAAATATTTCGTGGTCATTTTGCTGTGGCAAATGTGAAATTAAAAGTGCAGTCTTTTGTTGAGTCCTCCATTGCAATTGAAGACGGAACGGCAGAAAGCTACAGAGAACTACATATTTTGGGATTTTGTAACTGTACGCCCACTATGCGCCTATTTTGTCTAGGGTTATCAAAGCAAGGGGATGGGATTGGTAGGATATGTGACATGCATGGATACGATTAATACAAGAATATTATACCCACTATGTTAGTTAATAAATTCTTAATTATTGAATGACGCCATACGTATGATTAAGTTATATAATGCGGAACTGCAAAATAAAATAAAGCATGAAGAAGGAAGCGCCGACACCAGTGGCCGCGCGGTCTAAGGCGTAGGTCTGCGGCCGAGCGCTTGCTGGGATCGTGGGTTCGAATCCCGCAGAGGACAGGGCTGTGTGTCTTGTACAGTGTTTGTTGCCAGGTAGAGGTCTTTGCGACGGGCCGATGTCTCGTCCAGAGGAGTCCTGCCGACTGTAGTGTGTGTCTGAGTGTGATCAAATGAAATCACAAACAACCCTCTACACCTACAGTGAACAAGTACGTAAAAGAAAGAAAGAAAGAAAGAAAGAAAGAAAGAAAGAAAGAAAGAAAGAAAGAAAGAAAGAAAGAAAGAAAGAAAGAAGCAAACAAACAAACAAACAAACAAACAAACAAACAAAGAAAAAACAAACAAACAAAGAAGCTTGAGTGGCTGGTGTTTAGAATATTTGAGCTTTTTTCTGGAATGTACGAGGAAAACTATGAAATAACTCCATCAAAAAGCGAATTTCTGGGTTAATTATTGGAACCAGGGACGTCCTGGGACAGGAACGTTAATCACTCTCCAGAACCTAACGTTGTTGGTGTAGTTAGTTCGAAGCATCTTCGGCAGGAGTGGAATCTACAAGTGTCTGCGCTACAGGGCAATAGGACAGCTGTTTATTTGCCATGCGTGATGGAACCTGCTTTCTACCTTAAAACTATGACAGGCATATAATCTAAGTACCAAATAATTAAAGCCTTTAAAGTCCATGTTAATAGGAGAACATTATTTAAAGCTGAAGAATGTCGGACCCCCTTGGTTACAGCACATGCGCAATAACGCTATTAATTGTGGTTACTGACCGGACCAGGTTCTTGGGCTAATCGCCACAGATTCACCGCCAGCAGTCAATGCACTGGAGCCTGTAATCACACACCTAGTACTCAGCTGCCCTGTTGTTCAGCATCGTCACAACAACAGCATACTATCCTGAATCAGTACAACTGTCCCGAAATACATCGTGACGTCACGACCGGTGGTCAGTGGGCGTCCGGTCTGCAGCGCCCACTGTCTTAGTGCCTGAACAAAAGGGCCACGGGTTCGAATCTTATTCTGGGCAAAAATAAAAAATAAAAGTGTAAAAGATTCTTACTTTCACTTCTCGTCATATAAAAGAGAATATAAGACTTAAGGCGTTATGGCAATTTAGTTTAAAAAGTTCGTACTCTAGACGAGGAGTGTAGGTCATTCACTGTTATTTCATTAATATGGCTCTCCAGGCACGCAATAAAGCAAGACAGGCAACACTGAGGCGCGTTCGCATAACTATCGTTGCCGTTGAAAAGCAATAAGTATTACACATTCTGACTGTGTGTCTGTAGCCTTATTTATCCAGCATGCAAAGCGCATGCGCCGTATTATATTGTTATCTGTGGCCTTTTTGGTTCTACCATATTTTTCCACATTATTTCATAAACGGCAGATTTACGGTAAAAAGTTACTGAATATAAAATGGGTGTTTTGATTTTCCCTACAACTTTTGTCTGAAACATTTCTCATTATAAGAATAATTCAGCGAGATATCATCACAAATGTACATAAGTCTTCATGTAAAGTACCCGTTATTCTTGTCAGATTTTAAGGAAACATGAATTTGCTCGAGACATTTTTCGACAAAACTCAAAAATCAAATTTCACTGAAAGTCGTCCAGTGGGAATCGATTTGTTCCATGCGGAGGGACGGACAGACAGACATGACAAAGCTAATAGTCGCGTTATCACTTTTGCGAACGTGACTAAAAACTTTGAGTAACAAGTGGCCAGAAATAAACTGGTAAGAGTAAAAGCAAACTTTCATAAACGCAAAAAAAAGAACACAAAAAGGGCATTTAGAAAATTATGAACGCTTCTTGTTTTCTTTGAAAACTGTGTATATGCTCAAGACATTATATATGGATGTGCTGTAAAGCATCATGATACTGCATTT
The DNA here is from genome assembly GCA_013340265.1 of Coptotermes formosanus. NCBI lineage: Eukaryota > Metazoa > Arthropoda > Insecta > Blattodea > Rhinotermitidae > Coptotermes > Coptotermes formosanus. The sequence continues at coordinate 57,237 of BLKM01000194.1, forward strand.
CTAAGTTCCCAGTTAGTTAAGAGACAGGAGCGTGCAACATCATAAATCTACTGTGCTCAGCAGGTGAGAGCCAGTGACGCCCCGGGCGCTTGGTAGGCTACATGCTGTACACACTAATCAATTACTAACTCCCGTCCACTTGATAAATTGTTGCGTCACAATTAGCAACTCCACTTTCTTTTATTACAATTCCCATTTTTACGTTCAGGACCTGTTTCTAATTTAGTTATAATTCTTTACAGGAAATTGCTAATAGATAATCAAATTCCACAATCCTTGCGACGACTGCGTTAAGAATAATTTCTCTTCCTGTTTAACACGACAAAAGTAACTGTTAAAATACACAAAACTGCACTGTTACCTATAGTATAGTATGAGTTTGAAACGTTGTCTCTCGTATTACATAAAGAAGACAATTTCAGAGTGTTTATAAACATATTTTATGAGATAGGAACAAGCAGGATGCTGGAGAAAATTTCATTCTGACATGCTTCATAACACGTAGACCATTCCTCAGCAAACATCGTTGCGATAATGAAATCCATGGGGATCAGAAGCGCGGGGAATATATGGGATACGCAAAAGAAACTCTCCCAAGTTTCTTTTGCGTATCCCGTAAGTGCTGTGTGTGTCCGCCCTTTGTGTCACGGCAGGCGTCAAGTCCTTAATCCGTTCCCGCCCTTACCCGCTGCAGCATGTCACGATCGATTTCTGAGATGGCAGGGATGATTCGTCTTCGCATCTCAGGCAGATCCTGTGGTAAAGGTGATGGAAAGACAGAGTCCTTAACATATCCTGTGGTACAAACAGTGGAAAGATTGTCGTTAAAGTATCCTGCGGTACAGGCGGTAGAAAGACAGAATCCTTAAAATATCCTGTGGTACAGGCGATAGAAAGACAGAATCCTTAACATATCCTGTGGTACAGACAGTAGAAAGACAGAATGCTTAACATATCCTGTGGTACATGCGGTAGAAAGACAGAATCCTTAACATATCCTGTGGTACAGGCGGTTGGAGGACAGAGTCCTTAACATATCCTGTGGTACAGACAGTAGAAAGACAGTCCTTAACATCCTGTGGCACAGGGGGTAGAAAGACAAGTCCTTAAAATATCCTGTGGTACAGGCGGTAGAAAGATAAGTCCTTGACATGTCATCATGACGTCAGGTCAGGCGATCTGGGTGGCCAGCGAAGCAGCGCTTGTTCCGCTGCGGCGGGTATGGGCGGAAATGGATTACCGCATTGACGCGTGCCGTGCCACAAATGGCGCAAATATACAGCACTTACGAGGTGTGAAAAAAAAACTTGGAGATGTTCTCCTTGCATCTGTATGTCGCATGTTTCAATCCGCTCCGCCATTCAAGCATACTGATTTTATGAATTGTGTCAGGGAATTAAGAATAACCCTGTATATAATATTACATAGTGTGTCCCTTTGGCGTGCACCTGAGCACAGCAAGGTTTATTGTGCAGAAAGCCTGTAACCGTTAGTATTCTGTGACGGATTCCGTACTCATAAACACAATAAGACAACGCCCTGTATTATACAATATCTAGTATTATGCCTACTAAATGATGTCTAATTTTAGTCAAATAAATTCAGTCAGTACAATTTTGGTTAGGACTTCCTAAAGTTGCTCGACTGCCAAGACGCATATAGACGTCTCTTATGGTGACGCTGGGATAGAGCAGAACGCTGAGGCCTGTTCGGTGTCCTGTCCACTGGCAGAACCAGAAAGCTAAAGGCTCGCCACAATCTAGCGACAAGGCGCACAAAATTACTTTGGCTTTTGGACACAGATGTAGTTAACGCTCCGTATCGTTAAAGCAAATTAACTGTGCACTGAGGCTGGGATGCCCCACTCACTTTATCGTACTTTGCTGTACCTCCCACACGTTTCGGCCCAGCCGGGTCATTATCACAGATTTGGATATGCAGTGACAAGTAACGTAAAGGTAAAGCAACCCCATTACAGGCCTGGACAGGCCTTAAGGTTGCAGGAGGTTAAGGCTCCCAGATTTCTAGACAATGGGCACTTCAAGGTGCTAAGGTTGTCAGCCCTACTCACTGGCCGCGTTTACCCCCCCAGGAGGCTGAGTGCGTCCGAAAGGATTTTGTCAACGAAAAATTCCAATAACAGTATAGGGAATTGAACCCGTGCCCTTCCGGTTTGTAGCGCAGTGCCTCAACCAACTGCGCCACCGCGGCCCCTCACTGACGAGTGGATACACAAAAGTTTACCAATACGGGCATGTGCACGTAAAAATAATACCCACACTAGTTTAAGTTAATATTACAAAATTCCTTAGCCGATCCCAGTAGCCGCGCTGTCTGAGGCGTGGGTCTGCGGCCGTTCGTTTGCTGGGATTGCGGGTTCGAAACACGTCGGGGGCATGGATGTCTGTCTCTTGAGAGTGTTGTGTGTTATCAGGTAGAGGTCCCTGCGATGGGCCGATCCCTCGTCCAGCGGATCCCTATCGAGTGTGGTGTGTCTAATTGTGTGTGATCGTGAAGCCTCGATAAAGAGGAGGCCCTGGCCCACTGGGGGCTGTTGGGCCATTAGGAAAAAAAAGATGTACATTACAAGATTAAGTTCTCCCTGTCCTTAATCAAGCAGCAACGTATGAAGCGGTCTGGAGGAGTGGAAGGGCACTTTCACTCCTATATAACTTCACAACTGTACGTTGTGGACAGCCTCAAGCCCTGGCTGCTTTACTCACGGCCAAATTGTCCCCGTTACCCATCGAAACACCTTGAGTGGGGGAACGGGCCAGTATGCATGCTGTCCAGAAGAGAAAATACTTTTTGCACCTACCAGGAATCAAACCCAGTTTCCTTGGTGGGCCAGCCCGTAGTATACACACTCTTTTACACCGCGTGGGATATCCCGGTTCCCCAGGGCAACAAAAGCTATAAATATTGACGTGGATTTCGCTAAACCCAATATCCGATATTGTTTTATTTTTTGGCACTTAATCCTGCCCCCTTCTCCCCATGAAACCAATTCCTACCGAAGGGTAGCAAACCCACTTGCCGCGCACAGTTAGCCCTCTGATTGGATAAGTCAAGGCAGCGTTCGGACACTATTGATAAGGGACAATATAGATTAACATATGATGTCGAACCGGTCTTTTTGACATACTAAACCTATACCGAAATGTGTTAGAATGGATTATACTAATGCTGATCGCTAGCAGCACAAGTTTAATCCACATTAGATATGTAAACTAGATTAAGTTGTCAGTGAAAAATCTAAAAAGGTGTTTTAATATAGGAGAAACACTGACAAATTCTTGCAGGTCATTACGACCATGATACACTAGCAAAATCGTTAACTGCCAATGTGCCAATCCACCGTGAATTAGGGGCAAGTCATTAATTCCTAATTCTTTAATACTACTAAAATATCAAGATTTTGCCTGCCTGGTTGGTTGGTTGGTTCTATTTGACTCTGTGTATGTGTGTGTGTGTGTGTGTGTGTGTGTGTGTGTATTCTTTCTCTCTTTATTCCTATACATTCTGTTCCAGTTAACTCAGATTTCATTCATTTAAAAGTTAAATAGGTGAGTTTTAAAGTTATGGTACAGTTAACCTTCAGCGAGAGCCGTTCGACAAACGGAAGCTAAAAAGACGGAAGTTTATGTTAACTGCAGCTTCCACACTTACGTGGTTTCGTTCAAAATTCTTTTAAAAAGTAATAAAAATTCTCAGCTCCCAACAGCCTACTTAATGTCGGCGACTGACAAGGACAGACGTAACCTTGGCAGCGTGGGTATGGTCCTCATTTCCTTGTTACACTTAAGGGAGAAAGATTACGTCTCTGTTACTGCATCTAACACCTTCCACCTGCTGCCACTTCTTAGCCTTTAGTTTAATTCAAAACCGAAGTCATATATACAGGAATAACCTGACAAGACTCAAAGATTGCAAGAGTATTAACTGAACGTACAAGGCACACAGGCACTTCAGTCCAATGTATCCTTAATTGGAACACATATCCGTTCAAGAAATTACATGTTAGTTGACAGCAATACAAGAAACGCACAAATTATGAACTCTGTGCCCAAAACGCAGAGTTTATTAACATTAAAACAGGTGGCAAAACACTCCCTTAAAGGATTAATATTTAACACTGCTCTATTGTAGCTACTGGTGCTGCTGTGTTAGAAGATGGCATTAAAAAACCCCTCAATTATCTGCCAAATTAACCCAGTGCAACTTCGAATGTCGTTGCCAAAAGGAAATAATTTTTTATTTGTATTGCCAACCTTAGGATTTATCCTACTGACACAACATTCTTTAACCGAATTGCAGTGTGCCTAGAATGACAGAAATTTCAGTAGTAATGCTCGCTTCAAATTTTCTACAGTAGCGTGGTAAATATATGTGGCCTTGTTTCTAATCTATTTAAATAGCACATGCCCACATGTGACCATGCCTATTCCACGCAACTTCTCTGAAAATAATTTAGTAGTCTAAGACTTTATTATTTTTCGGGATAGCGTAGTCAGTGCAGAGAAGCCCTGACACCATTTCTCCGGAAGATAGCGCTTTGATGGCAATTTGATGTCGCCGTAAACAATAAAACGTACGTAGGTCTTCATGTAAAGTGCCACAAATTGTTATTCGATTTTACAGGGAAGGTTGCGAATTCGCGCCTAGTTTCGCAGTCTTTTTTAAGGGGTGTTCTCATAAGTAGCGGAGAGTTCCTATAAGATGCGTCATGCCTGCCCTTTCGTCTTCAGTCCACATATATCATCGAGGCTCCAACTGGATGGATTTTAGTAAAACTGATACTCATGATTTTCACAAAAATCTGTCGAGAAACCCCAAATTTTGTTTAAATCAGACAAAAATATTGGTTACTTCACGCGAAGTCAGACATACCTTTATAATGTTGACAGCAGTACAAAATATTTTGTAGCTCAACAACAATGAAAAAGGGAACCATTGTTGCATTTGCATGACACCACCTAATATTTTTATATTGTTGAGAGCTACATGTAGATCAACAATACAAAAGGAAGGCATTGTTGCCTGTAAGTGGCAACAATAGTTAGACGAACACAACAATGTTACGTTATATGTTCATTGCCTATATTGTCGTTTGTTCAAGATGGTTGTACATAACAGTACTGCTGTTCTGTAAAGGAAACGTCAATAAACCGGTCAGGAAGGTTCTTCATTGTCTTTCAAATTGTCTGACCCAACACACTTCCTAATTCCTCACGTACCGTGTGTGGTCTCTCCAGCAATACCAGAGGCCAACAGCTAACAGAACACCAAATGTAATCATGCTCTAATACCACAGAAGATTAAACAACATTAGAAGTGGGCACGTGCCTCGAAAGCAGTAATTAGAATCAGGATATGATACGTAAAAGATGGCCACTTACGATGGAAGAAGAATAATGCCTAAAAAAGGAGCGCAAATCGTACCATGGCAATACGCTCACGTAGATTATTGTTCTGACAAATGATTACCGTAGCACGTCAACTCTCACTTTAATTCTCGTTTAACTCGAAATGTGCGTTTAAAAAACCAGCACTGCCATCTTCAGACACAGGGACTGCATTAGGTACCAGTTCAAACAACACAACAGTGAAGTTCCGCGGCCTATATTCGCTTATAAATTAACGTGTAACAGAAAAGTTTTATGAAAATACACTTAAAGAAATGCATTAAAATGACTTATAATATATATACTAATACGTAATAATATAACAACCAGGGAATCGTGGCATCAGTTTTAAAATTCGTTATGAAAGTGTCTGCACGCAGCGGAGGTACAGCTCCAAGTATTCTTAATCTGGACGTTACATGGAAGTGGGTGGTTAGCTTCACGCTTCGGCCGCTTACTTCCCCAACTGGACTCACGGCGTGGGACGCTGGATGGGTCCCAGAGATGGCATTGCTGATGTGGTGACGAGAAAAACCTCTGCCCTTGCCAACAATCGAAACCCAATTCACTTCTTTTACGACCTTTAGCCTAATAATTACATTGACGCAGTATTAAACTTAATACCCGGAAACAGATTTTCCCTCTGCTTATTTACCACAATACCTACGTATTATGGAGTGGAAACAACGATCCACGTTTTCTTAAACTTGGCAATATGCAGGGAATAAGTGATCACCTTCACGGTGCGGCTACACTAACCCTAAGTTGCAGCCTCTGTTCCTCCCTGTTTCTGTATGCAGCGGTTGGTTTGGAGGAGGCTTAGGGAAGATAAATTTCTGCGTATGTTGAAAGTTGAACTTCGGCTGTCAAGCTTGTAGCCAGGGACTTCAATGAGTCGACGAGTTCACTGGGTCTTTTTTATTGCTATAATTATAAAGTATTGCTCTTTATGCCATTATTATTATTATTATTATTATTATTATTATTACTATCATCACCGGGCGATATTTTCTGCAACCGTCCAGACCGGCCCTGGGGTCCACCCTGCCTCCTGTACGATGGGTACCAGGTCCCTTTCCCGGAGGTAAAGTGGCCGCGACGTGGGGTGACCACCCACCCCCGTCTACTGCCGAGGTTAAACAAAGAGTAGAGAACCGCAGATATATAACACTGCTCCGCCACTTGTTCTTCGTGGTCTGTTCTAGGGTGAAATTTACTATCATCACCATTACATCATACCGTTGTCATCATCATCATAATAATGATTATTATAATCATCATCATCAACTTTTCAGTTCGATATTACATGTAATTATGAATTTCTCTAAACTTCTTAAACTTCAATGACCTTCATTCGGAAGGAGATACACCTCTGCGGTGCAACAGATATACGTAAGAATACATTCATCTCCAACCAATCGCACATCTGTTGGTTAGCGTGTATACTGTTACTTCTCCGACATGTTTCGGCTAATAACAACAGTCATCCTCATGGATATTGTTGGTAAAAAGAAGCACTGGTGCTAAAACCTTACCTACCTTCGTTGATCAATTCAGAACAATCACACACACAAAATAAATACGGGCAGAAATCAATTCCTTGCCTGTCCTACATGATGCGATCCAATAAGGCCATCTTCAGGGAGATTACATAATATTAGAGGAGATTACTGAAGTTTCAAAGCAACTATAGACTCCTCACGTCATCTAGCGTGTTACAAATGTCTGACATAGCCTAAATTTTTAACGTCAATGTACATACTCCACAACGGCAAGGTTCCCATATACCAAACATATAACTATGTATATAACTACATATATATATAGCAATACATCTAGTGTACAAAACCTAATCTCCCATATAATATTCCTTCTCCCTGAAGATTGTCCTATAGGGCCGAAGCATATGCATATGATAAGTAAACCTGTCCTGTGGTATTTATCTACTGTGTTGCTTCGTAATTGTTCAAAATATTCCCTGTGTACACGGAAATGATGTAACAGCAAAAGACACACACATTGTGTATGAAACGATGCAAGAGTAGAAGACACACACACACACAGATACACACACACACACACACAGTGTGCACGACTTTTTTTTCAGTGGCGCAACAGCCCCTAGTGGGCCAGGGCTTCCTCATTATCGAGGATTCACGATCATACTCAGGCACACCACACTCGGTAGGACTCCTCTGGACGGGTGATCAGCCCGACGCAGAGACCTCTACCTGACAATACACGACACTCCAAAGAGACAGAAAGACATCCATGCCCCTGCGGGATTCGAACCCGCAATCCCAGCAAGCGAACGGCTGCAGAATCACGCCTTAGACCGCGCGGCCACTGGAATCGGCACGACATACTCTTACATCCATAATTATAAATTAATTCTTAATTTTTCCTCCAAAGACGTCAAGTGATCTGTCGTAATGCGGGAACGGAGTTGAACAATTAATATTTGACAGTACACCTATGAAACAGAACACGTAACGCTCTACAGCTTCCGACTATCAGCAGTCATCAGAATAAGGAAGTTCAGCACTTAAGTACCTTGACAGACACAGTTAATAACCGGCACTCGGTAAGGCAGCATCGCCCATTTTAATTATCATCTACTTTCTTATAGACGTTTCAGTTATAACATTTTAAAAACCACCATACCCTTTGTCTGCAAATTTGATTATAATCGAGCCATATACCTGCTGTCAATTACCGATTCGACCAGTGACGAGTACAAATATGGCTGTCACCACCACCACCCCCCCCCTTCCCCAACACCCGTCAGTACAACTGTTAGTATCTTCTGTCTGTGGCAGTTGTTTGATAAAGGCAGAGTATAATTGTCCCTGTACTTCATTAACCACTACGCTGCGTAACATCACAGAAGAGCGAAGATCCCATTTACAACGCGGCAGAAGTTTAAAGTCATGAACCACCCTTACTATTCTCATTCTCCAGGCCCGGCATTTATACAGCTACCTGAAAGAGTACAGGGCATGTCGTCTCAAGGAGGGAAGGAGGGTTGAATTCTCAAACTAACAAACTTCTTGGAAAATTATATTGGAAACGATGATTGGGAATTGTCGTTATATCCTAGATAGATGTTCTTATGTATGTCGTAATAAGCAGGGCAGAAAAACACGTGTCTTACGAGCAATTATTTGGCACCACGGAAGGTATAACATTATAGCCGAAGTATCCCACAAACCGAGGTCGTTATAACCGAGTTCACCTCTACGTATATATTCACAAATATAAACATAAGAAATAATATTTTACTTCGAAGATATGCAGTCTGAGTTAGAGACAGAGTCATTAAATAAACACTTCCATCACTCTGGAAAGACTGAAGGGCACTGCTCTCACAAATAAATATCAAAATCACACACATATAATCTAAATCCCCTGCAGTCTGTCCTCACCACGGACACCATTTACAGGACTTGTTTCTCTTCCGATGTTCTACAAGGCGGTCCAAAGCGATCACGGTTTATCGAAAATAACACATCTCGACAATTCGTTGATAATGCTCAGACGTATGACATCACTACACGAGAAGCAAGTGGATGCAACCGGAAACGCCTGTGAGGTGAAACAAGCCAAGCATGAGTTCCGTGAGGGTTATCTGCCCGGCATCAGCTCAACACATAATATTAATGGCGCTGGTCGCAAGTTACTTAAAAAAGCAAAGACTTGGTTCAGGACACTAATTATTTTCTACAAGATATATAGAGAAATCTGGTGCTGCTGCCTCTAGTTCCGTCCGAAACGTCGGTATGTTTATATCAGACTAGACGGTATCACATCCCAAGAGGTCAATAATAGCGGTAAGCTCGTACATGAAACACTACATTGCCTGCAAGCATAAACTACTGTTAAGGCCTAGTTTTGCTTCGTCAAAACGTGGCACATTAACACAGGTTTTATAAATATATATATATATATATATATATATATATATATATATATATATACACATTGCTGCTTGTTTTATGTAATGTAAGCACATGAGTAATTGGCACCACAAATCAATTTTGAATAATTTACATGTCTACCGGAGCAATATGAATCAAAATCGGAATAGTTAAAAAAAAAATTCAATATTAACCCATAATACCATATTTCAGTGACATCCGTTGATAATTTTAAACGCAAGCAGTATTAGTCTCGCATATTAAACAGTGTACCGTTCAAATGCATGAATAACAGAGAAGCAACAAGGCACACACTGATCGTAGAGATGGCACAGATTACTTCCTCTGCAACATGTTTCGACCACTTTATACATACACCTGCAAAGAGAGTCACAAGAGAGATCTCAGGTACTGGTGTAAAGTTCAGTACCTGAGGAACTTTTAACGGATGGCTACGTCAGCACAGAAACACCACAGACTATTTGTACATCGTCTGCAATACACGGTAGAACGAGTGAGGTATATGAACATATCTGTGCACACAATAAAGGTAAAGTTCGCCCTATAACCTGCCATGAAGGCACAGAGCGGGAGTAGTAGTATAGCTCTAGTCTTTAACCTTAGCGCTAGATGGCAGTGGGTGGTTAACGCCACGCCCCGGCCGCTTTACCCCCGGGAATGACAAGGTATCCATTCTGCAGGAGGATGGGTGGGCCCTAAAGCCGCTCTGGACGGGTGCGAAAAATATCGCCTCCACCGGGATTCGATCCCCGGACCGTCCAACCCGTAGCGAGTCGGTGAACATAATAACGATATATAATTACACACACACAATATACCAACAATATATATGTGATCCTATACAAGTGTTAATAAGGGGGATAAGAATTGTTGTCATTGTTATTAAATTTTAAGACATTTGATGTTATTTAGACTTGAAATCAAGAGACGATGTTAAGTATATCATTCTACACTGCAAAACTACTTGGGAAGGAAAGAGAATAAACAGCACATTTCATTTGAAATCCACATAAGCCATACAGATTTTGATAGACCAACAATAACTGGAAAATGCAGGATTTTTCAACTGTCTGGTAGACTGATAAGAGTAATGCACGATATGCACGTGAAATTAAACCCAGGTGTGTCGTGGCAAAAGCAGCATTCAGCAAGAATGTTCTTTCCACCAGTAAACTGGATGTAAATTTAAGGAAGAAACTAGCAAAATGTTACATTTTGAGCATAGCTTCGTGTGGTAGATCCGAAATACCTTGAAGGTTTTGAAATGCTGTGCTAAAGAAAGATGGAGAAGATCAGTTGGACAGATCGTGTGAGAAATGCAGTGTTACATAGAGTCAAGTAAAAAGGAATATGCTACATAAAATAAAAATAGGAAAGTCTAACTGGATTGGTCACATCTTGCGCAGGAACTGCCTTCTAAAACATACTACTGAAGGATAGAAGGAAAGACGCGGAAGAAGACGTAAGCAGCTACTGGAAGACCTTATGAAAACAAGACGATAGTGAAAATAAAAGGCACTAGACCGCACTCTATGGAGAACTCGCTTTCGAAGAGGCTATGGACCTGTCGTAAGACAGACTACGTGACGTTAATCAGTAGCTATACGTCACACCTATAATTTTGAAGTTACAAATCTGTACGCATTTTCGTGGTACATTACAAAACAACTTTCTAGCATTCCATTGTACGTACTGAGTAAAACTGCTAAAACTGCCAATACACTCCATGAACGGAAGTAATTACACCGGTTTTGGAATAATAATTATGTTTGGTGATTGGCGAACTGCGGACTACACATTGCACACCTGTCGTACATTACTTCTGTCATACACAAAAAGTCTGAATTACAGAGATTCAAGAGTGAGATTACTCTATAAATTAAAACCCCTTTTAAGCACAGAACATTTATCAGGAACTGTAACATTCAAATTTGTAAAGGAATTACAAAAGGTCGCACTGCATGCTTTCTGCTACTCTGGATGTTGAATGTTATTAAAATTAACGAGAGGTAAGTAGAGAGGTGGAGGGAGGAGGAATATTCACTTGAAACAAGGGCGATTTGTTTTCGGCCGCAAGCCACTTCTCTGACAGATGAACTACTTGCCATCAGTCTTCCATAATTTGGACGAAGAGTGTTCTGTTTAGCCTGGAGACTGAAGCGGCCAGGAATACAGGAAACTTAATTTGTCTGATTGCAAACCAGATGGCAGTGATGATAATATATATGCCTGACGTGTTTGGGAGCAAAGGGGATCTGACTCCATCACAGCACGATTGTCTAAGTCTTTTCATTTCCTTGAATGTGGCACACAATTACAGCTTCATATTATTTATCAGCTTTAACGTACATTATAACATGATGTACGTCACATACGATGGCTGTCGCATCGTGTTCCCAAGCACAGCACATTCATCGTATAGAAAGCTTGCTTACGGCAGGACACTCCGTGAGATCTGCCATTCTCGGAGACGTGATACAAGATACATCCTGTATGTTACTTCTCCCTCAAATTTACCGGGGCAGATCCCCCATCTTGTCTGCCTTTACTGCCACTATAGTCCACTATAAGCCTTGGCCGACTTGTGGCGTTGTAGCGCCAGTCTCTCTTAATATTTGGCAGTTTATGAAGTTGGGTTCCTAGGTCCAGGCTTCCGCAGCTTTGTCTCAACGAAGATACCCGGTGTTCATAGAATAGGAGGCTGGACAGGCAGTGCAAAAATCGAATACGAACAGGGCGCCGCAGAAATTTTTCGTACAAAAGCGAGAAGTGAGAGCAGGATGGAGAGAACAGCTTGTGAGATTCTTCTAATTCTCCTCCTCATGGAATATGGTGCAAAAGATAAAAAGAGGAAAATGAAGTGGACATGACATGTAACACTGGAAAGAAAAGAGAAATGTATACAAAATTTTGATCGAATAAAAACAAAGCAAGTAAAAACTTGGGAGACAGGAACATAGACAGCAGGATAGTATTAAAGTAGGCCTACATCTTAAGTATATATGATGGGACGACGAGTACTGGATTCTTTTTGTTCAGGATAGGGACCAGTAAAGTGTTCTTACGAAAAAATCGGAGATTTTTATACTCGTAGTTGAGGGAATATTAGCTTCTTAAGAAATACTTTGATATTCGAATTTGTCACTTATTTTGAGAATTAGCAGGGCCTTTTAGACAGGAGATGGGCCCATCGGAATGCACACACCTGCATACGCTAACACAATACTTAGGAATACTTTTTTTGTAGGAGTAACACTGTAGACTACTCTGCACCGGTATTAACTGATAAGAAATATTTGACGTTCATCATCCTTGCTAATGTCAGGCTTTGAAGTCTTTAAAGCGGCGAGACTACAGATTTCATTCTTCTATTATATAACGCTGCCTCATTGGGCGATGAATTTCCGACGTTTCGGTCCCTGACATTCAGGACACTACGTTGCCCGGAACTTTGCAATCTAAATTTCCATGCGAACAGCGTCAATATCCTAGAAAAACTGAATCCGCTACTGTTATCGACGCACAAGAAAAACTCTGTCCCTGACAGTGATGGCGCATGTTGTCAGATTATTTGAACTCAGGCGCAGTCGTTTCTTGTCTGTGTGAGTTAACATTAACATATTCTGTTATGTTCTAGCTGGTTAGAGGTTTGCATAACTTTTACTTTAGACCGTAAATGAATAGCTGACAAACGACTAGTGGAAAATGACGAAGTCAGAGACTTGTGCTTTGGCAGAACCTGTACTTCCTGTCAGCAACTTTAGCCGCAGATGAGATGACTACCAAAATGCCAGTGTCAAAGTTGTTCTCGTGTGTCGAAAACGATACTGTCGTCCTTTCATGACTACGAGATGTGCCCCTTGTTGTTGTCAGTTGACAGGGCACTAAGGCAGGCAGTCGGCTCCAGTGTCTTCAGAAGCCTCCAGCAGTATTCCAACATCTTATTTCAGGCTGTATTTCTAACCTGGGATTAACATATGACCGAAACAGCACTGGAACCGGTGTTTATTCCTGGGAACTCTGAAATGAATTCCAGGCGCTTTGGGCAACCAAAATAATTATGTCTTTGTAACACAAATATTCATGATTAAAACAAGTAATTTGATGTTTGTTATACAAACAAGACTAGCGGCCTTCAACCCTTACAAAGCCTGACTGCTCTTACACCACACTCACCTCTTGAATAACAAGATTCACAATTGGAGAGGCATCATTTTTTTAAACCTTACGCATCCACACACGTTTCAGCAAAAAACTCTCCGCCTGATCACACTTAATACATATGATGATGATATGTAATAATATGGGAGACGGGTTAGCCTAGTTTGTATAGTGGACAGGCTACAGGCTCGCCATTTGCGGAGTCGTGGTTCAATGGTGGGCGGAGACAAGAAATTTGTTTCTTCTCCAAATCGTTGATAACGATTCTGGGGGCCACACAGGCTCCTATTCGATGGGCGCCGAGAAATCTTCATAGAGGATAAAGCGGCCGGGACGTCAATCGCACCACTTACCTCCATCTAGCGTCCATTTTTTTCATTTTTTTTTTTTTCTGTGTGAAGGGCCCGCAGCAGATTTTACGGACCCACCGCAGCCTTGGGGCTTATTGTGCAACCCTGTGGTGAAGACGCTCAGTATGGCAATCGTTTTCCCCTCTAATGGAGCACGGTGGAATGAATTTGGCATGGGAAAACTGAAATACTCGGGGAAAAAAACTGTGCCACTGTCACTTTAAAACCCCACATGGACTGACCTGGGATCGAACCTGGGCCTCCGGAGTAACATGCCAGCGACTAACAGTCTGAGCCAAGGTACAGCCCTCCTGTCGATTTCGAAAAAATGCTACAGCTACACAAGTACCTTCCCGTGTGCCATAAGGTGTGCAGAGGAATACCTTTACCTTTAGATAACAATGCCATTCATTTGTTTCACGAGGATGTCGGTTGCTCTAAAAGGTGCCGAGTCGAGTTCGGGAATGGTAAGTAAATAACAAAGTGGGAGGGATGTGGAAGGGATCGATCATGGCCTAATGTGAGATTCTGTCCCGACATTTGTCTGGAGATACTGTGTAAACCCGCAAGAACTTCAGTCAGGTTGGCCAACCTTCGGGCCAGTATTTCAGTCTGGAAACTACCGAATACGAAGCAAGTGTTCAATAAAATCATCTCGGGCAGACAGCCGCGTCAAAGTATGAAATTCTTCCGATATTTTAGGGACAGTCAGTCCCTGAAACGTCCGAAGAATTTCACACTTTGACGCGGCTGTCTGCCCGAGAAGATTTTATTGAATTCTGTCACCGCGAAAGCATCAAAACGAAGAAAGTTTGCTGCCCACAGTACAGTGACCTTCGGTGACAGTGAGCAGTAAAAGTAAAGCAAAGTTCACCCTGTAATCTGCCATTAAGACCCACAGGGGGATTAAAGGTGAGGAAAAATCTCACCCTACCGGGATTCGATCCCCGGACAGTTCAGCCCGTAGTGAGTCGCTATAATGACTACGCTATCCCAGCCCGCGATGGTAAGGAGTAAAGATAATAAAATCACAAGCATAAAAGACTCTAGAAACGATTGTTTTATCTTCGAAAATTGCTGAATACTTACGTTACAAAATGCTTAAAATCGAAATACGAAAATAAGCTTGTTGCCTGCATTTCATGGGATGGGTAACCTTCCGCACTGTTGAAGAAAAACACAAATTACAATCGTTTCGGAAAAATAGAGCTAAGAGAAATATTTGAGCCCAGTAAAAGCCAAACAGCTCGTCGCTGTTTTAAATAAATCATGAAGACACACGCTGGGGTGGAGGTACAACTCCAGGCATTATTAAACCTTTAAAGACGAAGCGTATCTGTTTTATATAAGGACTCAGCGCGTACCGCGCTGTAAACACTCTCCACTTCGGTTATAAAAACCAATCTCTTAATGTTTTATAAGGCAAAAGTTACTGTTTGTTCTGAGATCCGTACAAAACACATAAACGCAATGTGGGCACCACGTAGAATTATTTAATATTAAACCTGGTGGTATGTAAAGTTACCGCTACGCTTTAAAAGGTTAAATCCTGCAATAGGCGGAGGCGAATGGTCAGTTCCACGCCCCAGGAAAGAAACTGCCGCCGCTACTGCATATACTTTCCTTAATGCACGTCACCGTTTATATCACCGTGAATATATTCAGCGAGCACAACCGGATCCCTTGCATACTTTTATCGCTACGCATTTCGGTACGACCACACTATCATCACGTGACAACGCGAAGTCCCCTATTGGTTGCTTCGAGCGAATACTTGCCTTGTGTTAAACCGCCCATTACTTAAGCTTAAAACGTTCAGTTTTAAAAACAACTTACACATGTGTAAGGTGCGTTGTAGAAATTAGAAATATTTGTGTTCGACTGCAATATATGAACAGACGCAACATGACTCTTAATTATTTGGTTGCTATTTATTTTGCAATTAGATATAGAAAGCAACAATAAACTGGGAATGTAGCTGGAATTAGGAAACCAAGGAATATGTAGTGAGACAAACTCTTGGAAAAAATTATCTTATAAGGCAGACACCGCGTGAGGATACAAATTAAACGGATATAATTGACATCTGGGAAGTGACATCGTGTAGAATGGTATACAGAAAGCAACGTTTTGAAGGAACGTGTTGTTTCCGTCTTCAGGATAAGACGTCGGTGTTTACCTAACTACACGGTGTCACGTCCCAGAAACCAGTAATCAGCCTAGTTACTCCGTCACAACCTCAAATTCCACAAAATTATGACGCATTGACGAGCGAGCGATGCAACGGGGAACTACATCGGCTCAAAAATTTCATACGCTGTGCGTGCTTTTTCGGTCTCTACAGATGTATCCTGTTCACACAGTGTTCTTATTACTGCACACTGCAGCCATCGCAAGGTGATTCATTAAACTAAATTAACGTCGTCACCTGGTTTTCCTCCAACGGATGCTCCCGACATCTGTTGACAAGCTATAAAATTACTTGACTCTTTCTCCTATCGATCGCCATCGTGCCACAGTCTTGTCATGTATACACTTCCGACATCTACCGAAATGTTGTTAAACTACACGAGACAACAGCCCTCCTGAGCTGCTGCACACCAAACCACTGGGACCGATGGCAAGTTTCGGACCAATCGAAATATCCGCTGGTTCATTATGAATGCATCTTTTGTGTACGACATAGAGCCAACTGATAATTCAGTAGTTCGCGCATCATTTTCGTAACATAAATTTTTGTGGCTACCTCAATTATCCACCCCCAATACCAACGACTATGGTTACCCACAGAGAAAGACTGCACAAAACTTTTATTTTCGCCGTGAAATACGTAAAGTAAAATTTAATAAGGCACCTCATAAGAAATGAGTATAGGAGTCAGGTCTGTAAATGGACACTGTCGCGGAGTTAGCGCTTCCGACGTTTCGGAAGAACGTTGTGTCTTCATCTTCAAGGATTGAGGGGCTCACGAGGTACAGGTGGGTATATAGGGTCTACTCGTCCTGTCGGTGAGGGCCAGAACAGAATGGCGAGCCAGTTGGAGGAGGCGTGGGCTCCTTCGAGTCTTAAAGATGGAGGCACTACTTTCCCGAAAAGTCGGGAAACACTAACACAGCGTCACATCCCTGAAAGCCTGACTCATCACTAAAATCCTGTGGAAACCTCAAATTTCGAAATGGGTGCAGTTTGTTACTCTCAGAGCCACACATAAGAAAAACCGCAGAATGCGTAACAAATATGCAGCAGCAAACATGTCGCTGAAGTCACCGGGCGGTACCGGAGTGATGTCAATAGCTGGTAGCAGGCAGTAACGTGCACAGATCACACAGTACGGGTAAAATTTGCCTACGAAAGGTGCCGAAACGTCCTGTAATGCGGAATGTACTTTGACTCTTTCGACTGCACAGATCACAGTTTTCACAATTATTGCCCTCGCCTTTTAATCGTCCGGAAAGTGACGTCAACACTGATGACCGGCAGAAGGATAAAATGACATGAAAATGACGCCACTCGTGGAGAAAATGGCGGTGCCGGATAAGTTGGAGGTGTATGGCGCTGCTATCCTCATGTCTTGCTGAGTGGGAACCCCAACAGCAGGGCCGTCATGGAGTGAAAATTATACGAAGGGCCATACACGTAAAAGAAAAAGACGAGAAGGAGAAGGAGGAGGAAAGAGAAAAGGAGGAGTGTAAGCTGCAGTGAATGAACATCGCTGCTGTCGGACGTGCGTCGATGTGACGGGGATAGTTTCATCCAAACACTGAAGATGAGATTAGGAGAGGCGTTAAGGCTGCATGTGAATGGCTGCTGGAAGAAGCTTTGGCCTGAAGCATTTAACGACTCCCGCGCGTTACGCAATCAGCAGAATGAAACAAGAACTTCTGTCAGACCTTAACGAAACGTTAATATGGCTCACAGTTTTAAATACAATTATTATACAATAACATGGAGATCCTTACAGTGGAGCAGAATTATTCCAGTGCGGACGGACGGACAGGCAGAAGGGACAAGCATGACAGAGCTAGCAGCCGCTTTTCGTAATTATTTTGCGAAAGCGCCTAAAGATTGAGAATTCAATAATTTTAAATAATCACAACACATTTATTACATGAACTTTAAAGCATACAACTGTCTGACATACCGAATTATCTTTGAAACAAATGAAAAAACAACCAACAAATGCAATGTACTTACTTATTCAACTTTTATTCTGCTTTTCCCTGACATGTTTCGGCGTAGCAAAACACCATCCGCAGGGGGTCGTATATAATTAAGACATTATTTTCCTCAGGCGATGTTTTTCACACGTAAAATTGTTAAAATATAGCAGTTATACACACACACACTGTTTTCCAATTTTAAATTTAACTTGATGGTAGTTCTTGGATCATAACACAGAACTATATGGTCCGATGTGAATAGCACATTATT
The DNA here is from genome assembly GCA_013340265.1 of Coptotermes formosanus. Lineage (NCBI taxonomy): Eukaryota > Metazoa > Arthropoda > Insecta > Blattodea > Rhinotermitidae > Coptotermes > Coptotermes formosanus. The sequence continues at coordinate 75,522 of BLKM01000194.1, forward strand.
AACTGTGAGTGCCGTGGCACCCTGTTAAATAGTAATAAAGTCTATAAGACTATTAAAGTGTAACACAGCACATTGTCACAAAACTGTGTTATGATCCAAGAACTATCATCAAGTTAAATTTAAAATTGGAAAACAGTGTGTGTGTGTAAATGCTATATTTTAAGAATTTTACGTGTGAAAAACATCGCCTGAGGAAAATAATATCTTAATTATATACGACCCCCTGAGGATGGCGTCTTGCTACGCCGAAACATGTCGGGGAAAAGCAGAATAAAAGTTGAATAAGTAAGTACAGTGCATTTGTTGGTTGTTTTTTCATTTGATACGAAAATGTACGGTGAGTTAAAAGTGAAAAAAAAAGTGAAAATTATCTTTGAAACGTTTAAGTAACAACAGCTGGGTTGGATCGGTCAGTATGGTGACGCCTTAGCATTCGTGACGGCATTTCCGTATTGTTTTCTTCTGCACAGCATCCGTACTGGCGCTGGCGCCGCTTCCTCGGGAGCAGAGCTGACTCACTGGGACACCGATCGCTCACTGCGGGCTGGCGATCAGCTTCAGGGGACTCCCTACTTCCTCGGGAGCAGAGCTGACACACCGGGACACCGATCGCTCACTGCGGGCTGGCGATCAGCTTCAGGGGACTCCCTACTTCCTTGAAATCTCTTTACGTGTTCGTACTTATTGTTTAACAAATCACTTTAACACAAAATATTTTAGAAATAGATATTAAAACATATTTACAGTAAATCTAAAGTCAGCAGATGAATATGTGCACCAAACTGCGTAAATATACACTTTCTGGTTGCTTAAGGAAAGATATCTAAAGTTGGTGAAATTAACACTGAGAAGATGTGGCTTACAGCGCCCCTTTTATGGAGGGGTACAGACATTATTTGCTTTTGAGTCATTGTGTATATCGTTACCACTCATAGTGTTACGTTAATTAAATTTATTAAAAAACATCATGGAAGAAGTCCATTTGGGAGACCTAAATGTAAATGGGAAGATAAAACTGGACATATGGGAGATTGCTTGTGTTGCTGATAAGTTAATAGAAACTTTGTCAGTTTCCACAAAACTTATAACACAACTTCCACTGCTTTTCGAGTGTTTTCACCTGCCTCCAGTTTCCAAATATTTTCAGAAGCTCTGGTGGGGAAGACTATGAGACATTAGGCTCTATAATGGACAGTTTTATAAAGAGATTATTGTGGATTTGTCACGGAAATGCACGACCGAGGAAATTTCGTTCACAGGAAGGATATGTGAAATAACATTTACACCTGTTTGGTCAAGGTGCATTCCCTGAATTGCTGATTTTTTGATAAATGCTTGGCATCGGCGCACTGGAAGGAGGGCAGCATTTTTGGCCTTAAATACTGCATGCATTATGTGCACAAAACACGATAAATATTAATCTCATAGTTGCGAAAATTTCGTCATATTTTTACTAATAATTATGGGAAAAATATAAAAATGTATGTAGGCCTTGTGAAAATATAGCCCGCGGTTTTAAATTCGGATTTGAACTGAAGTTTTGAATATTTCCGTAAAGGATGTAAAAGCTGAATTTATCCAGAGCCAAATTACTGCATATGGATGCAGAAATGAAGAAAAACTTAAGCAAAATAAAATATCTAATCCTAGAATTATAATGATACGCATCTAAGACACTACAGAAATTTTTGTGACATAACAATGGCAACATTTCGGGAATGCACCGTTCCTTGTTCCACCCGCTCGCCACGGTGAGACACAGGATGTGTGCGGCACCTGAAACAAAAAAAAAACACAACGAAACACAACAAACAATACATAGGCGCGTTTCGCGAATACGCGAAAGCGCCAAACGCTGTAACAACACTAATATCTACAGTCAATAAATAGAAACATTGTAAAAAAAGGTAACTTACCTGTGCTGTCCGTAGTCTTGATTTTCATTGTGGTCTATCTTCTTGTAAGTGCAACGAGGTATTGAAACATATTATTATTATTATTATGGCTTCAGCACGCCATTTACGCTGTACGTTCTTGCTCATGGAAAACACACACGTACGTTTATGCTGTATATCATTTGTTCATTACGGTTACAATCATTTAGAAAAAAAGGATCACGCAAGGAACATTAAAATACAGCCGTACGCCGTTGACGGTCAACGGTGAAAACCCGGTATAACGAAACGTAATGTATCGTTTCGAGTCGCTCGTGCAAAAAAACAAAAGTTCGATACGTTCTTTCATTGAAGGCGCAACATAAATTTATCGTCTTAAAATAAGGCTTATTTCAGCGAGGAAATCAAAGGAAATTACAGAAGTGGTCCATCTGTTTTTCATGTGGATGGTGTTACTTGCAACCATCCATTATGTCCTAAAGATTTCCCTCCCTCCCTCCCTCCCTCCCTGATGTCTGTTACTCGTATATATTTAAAATTTTGAAGCCCTCCCACACTGATGCCTGTCCTAAAAATGACACATCGACTGTTAGGGTGGGTACACACTTGTAACGTTACCGCGTAACGTGACAGTGTGGACGTGACACCGTAACGTATCAAAAGTTGGTTACGGTGTAACGTTACGGGCTTGTTCGGTGCGACGTCGGTATTTGCCCGTCGCATCAAAGGGATGTTACAGTTACGGCTTGAGCAAGTGTGGACGCGCTCCGTGTCATGTACGCAGTACACCACCGTCCTATTGGTCAGTTCTTTTTGTGCGGCTTTTGTGGCTGTGTTCAGAATGGAGTGGACTCAGGAAAGAGTGATAGAATTTATAGACGCCTATAAGAAGAAGCAAATAATATGGGACCCAAATATCCGTTGCACTACGATAAAATATCATATGAATTAAATATTCAAATTCAGTAGGAGACATTCTGGTGAAATTTTTATATAACTCACTGACCGACTGATAATTCAAGTCCGCTAATAAACTTGAAGCACTGTACACTTCCCTGTTTGAATACAGTTGCGTTTGCCACCACCGCCGCTGTTTTTCCTTTTTTTTTCAGCGTAATGTATGTAAATGTACGCAGCTGCTGCTAGCTGCAAAGACATCGCACTCACTTGGGCTCCAGCAACAAACTGGGAACCTCACAGCGTTAGGCGTGGTGGTTACTGTTACGCCGTACTGTTACGGGATGCAAGTTTAGCTAGTAACTGCGTGCCGTGTCAGCCACTTGTAACGTTACGGCGTTACGATACGCGGTAACGTTACAAGTGTGTACCCACACTTGTATGCTTAAATAGTTGTCAGTTTAAAAATATGTTTCATTCAATTAGTAAAAAAATTGCAGTAATATTGATCAAAATGTACCTGCACAAACAGCGGAAGGCTGCAGTATTCAGACGACAAACAGTTACAATCGGAATCGCAGTAACAACTCCAGCGCCACACAGCCCGGTGCCTAGTGACAGACCTATGCACTCGTAACGCATTCCGTTCAGCTTCTACACATTTGTTACACTTTGCTTTCCGAACGTTACGAAAGCTTAACAGTAGATTCACGTTACGCGTTCCCAGCATTAACAAAATGAAATGTGGGCAGCTTCTTCTACAGAAACTGCACACCCATTGCGTCATGCAGTTCCGATATCAAACGATAACATGAAAGCAGTCTAGCAAACGACATTCTGTTTAGTTCGCAGTCAGCCTAAGATAAGCAATCTGTCGCGGTACGCGGTACTAAGAAACCTGCCTTGTGGAATACAGCATGGTGCCTACTCTCAGGAATATCTAAAGCAAACAAACTCAGCGTAACTAATACATTCACTTATTTGAACACCAATTATGGGTATTTCATATTTTCTTTGTGTAAAACCTTCAACTACGAGAGCGAGGACGGTGTTTACCGACATGTCGAGTGTAAATTGTATCAGTGTGTTTTTGTTTCTCCTTTCCTAGCAGTACAGAATGAACAGATGTCCACGACTCACCGTTCGTTGCGGGCGCTGTATATGGGACCTACCTTTAGTTACCCATCGATCTCAGTGCCTGCGCGTTGCTCCTCTTGCCATGGTCCTGTGTTCGAAGTCGTCCTTCGGATGCATAATGCTGTAATCCCTGGATTGTTGCAACCATTGACAAAATCACTGCACTTATCACTGTAGCACTATCACTAGCACTTACGAGTTCGTTACAGGCACTTCCGTAGACACAAAATGAACATTAACTTTCCACGGACCAACTCGAAAAAACTGATAACTGAAAACACAGTTTGAGATTATAAAGAACGTCACATATTTTAGGGATGCGTGGTATAGGAATTTTCATTCACTGCACAGACAAACCCGAAAATAATAATGTTTATATTCGATGCACAAACACTCCCGGAAATATGAGGATTTTTTAAATTCGGCGCACAAAGGCTACCAAAAAAGAAGGAATTTTTATATTCGGTGAACAAACACTCCCGGAAACATGAGAATTTTTTTATATTTGATGCACAAACACTACCGGAATACAAAAACCGAAATTTTGAAGACATGGGAAGCTAGTCTATCTGCAGCCTGACTGGCTGCCGGCGACGAGTATGTTTGTCCAAAATGTTAACCTTTAATTGTCTAAGAACTTTGTGGCACGTGCTGTAATCAGAAAATTGTTACGATAGGCTGAACGTACTCCTCTACAGGGCGACATGATTTGCACACACAATTCTGTGGACAGACCTATTCAAAAATGTCACTTAAAGATAAGGGAGTATAATAATAAAATGGAACACTATTGCTGTAGTATCAACTGGGTTTAACAAAGTCAAGACATTGAATGTTTGATTTGTCTTAGTGACTGTGATGTAACATCTTGCTAGTGCAGAAGCGGACTCCATTTGTCAGTACACTAGTATTTATGGCGAGCTACAATTTACCTAATAATAATAATAATAATAACAATAACAATAATAAATACTACACTATAATGAACTCTTAGTGGCCATTTACTCTTGATAAACTTATAGTTCCTCAGCTAGTCATGAAATTCCCCACCTTTTATGAAACCCGTTAAGCTCAATATAATAATAATAATAATAATAATAATAATAATAATAATAATACTGAATTTCGGCTGAAGGCTGGGCCGGGAAACTGTTTTAACTTTATGACGAGATGGGATGTGATGTTGACCGCAGAAGGTAAGGAGGGTCCGTGCAGGAGTGGCGTATCTACAATGTGATTATTTGTAGGAACAGATCGAGGTACTGTGACAAGGTAACAGAGAATGTTTTAGGGGAAATTAATGTCCACTGAGATCATGACGACACTTCTGCTTTGTGAATACTGCACAATAAAACTAAGAAACACAAAAGGAGAGACAACAGTGCCACACTGGAAAGAGGTACAAATGAATGCGATACAGACATTACGTTTGGGGAACTCTCACTGAAGAAAACGGCTAGAAGCATGAGTCTAGTTGAGGGCTTATAAAAAATCAACATTGATTAACGTTTTAATTTATTGTGTAAATTTTACTCAAGAAAACCACGAGAAATAAGTAGGGCTGAGAAGGCTTAGCAGAAAAGCACTACTAATACTGCAATAACGATTATTTTGGGAGACGCCGGTAACGAAAACCACGAGGAATGTAAGAAAAGCTCAAAATGCCGTGTAAAGATGTGGTACCGATATTCCAATGAAGTTTATTTTGGAAGTTGTTGGTGAAGAAAAACCACAAGTAATACCTTATACGGAAGGGATACATTGCATTTAAATTCTATTTTGGAAACTGCTAATGAAGAAAACCATAGGACACCCCAGGATATGAGAATGGCTGATAGGGGAGTGACATTAAACACTGAAAAATGAAGCCTTATTTTGGAAAGGGTTACTTACTATAGCCATCAGCAACACCAAGACAACTAAGAGTGACTTAATATTGTATTGAAACTATATTTTTGGAAATATTAAGCAAAACATCTAGAAGGAATACGGTCACGGGAATGCCTTACAGCGAATTTATTTCAGTGAACTTCGTACTGAGATTATAATTTGAGAAATCGCAATGAATAAAGCCACAGAAATATCTTAACATTTTATAATCTGTGTACGTCTATACTGCTATGCACGTCCGCGTTGATCTGTTTTGCTAAGTACTGCCAATTTCCCGCTGTGACAGGCAAATTCCGGCTTGTGCTCTGAGACGAGTGTTTGCGCAGAGTTGACTCGCCTACAGTGTATTGTATTAACGAGTACTAAAAAACTACAGTGCCGATCCCAGTGGCCGCGCGGTCTAAGGTGTGGGTCTGCGGCCGAGCGCTTGCTGGGATCGTGAGTTCAAATCCTACCGGGGTCATGGATGTTTGTCTCTTGTGACTGTTTGTGTCGTCAGGTAGAGGTCTCTGCGACGGGCCGATCCCTCGTCCAGAGGAGTCCTACCGACTGTGGTGTGTGTCTGAGTGTGATCAAGTGCAAATAAACAACCTCGACACCTTCTGTGAGTAGGTAGAAGAGGTAAGGACTACGAAACGAACGAAAAAACTACAGCGCTACTCACACACCCAGCAATAGCGGCGAAAATAAAATTTTATTACTTTTTATTAACAATTACCTTGTTGTTGGCGTATACGTAATACGCTGTTACGTTTTGTTTAGAAGAATTCATAAACTGCTATTTTACTTAAAAGGGGGCACGCTGTAGCGCACTGCGCTAAAAAACGGTAGGTCGCGAGTTCGATTCCCACTGGAGTCATCGACTTAATCCTTTCGGTCGCACTATGACCCTGGGGTCGACTCAGCCTCCAAAAGGAATGAGTACCATGAGTACCAGGAATACTCCCTAGGAGGTAAAGGCGGCCGGTACGTACGGCTGACAGCCTTACCACATTCATGTACCGACTGTCTAGAAATCTAGGAGCCTCAGTTTCCTGGAACCCTAGGGGTCTGTCCTGGCCTGCACAGGGATAGCTTTACATTTACCTTTATTTTAGTTATCCAAAACTCTTAAGAAACCTACGGGCAAAATTTGAGAATGGTAGGTACAGCTACCAGGTTGCTTCATTTAAAACGAGAATTTTTATCATAATAAAGTCAATTACATTGAAACATAATTTAAGCAGAACTAAAATTTCATGTATATACGTAATTAGAATTGAAAAGAAAAGGTATGTTTAATTCGAATAACACCGGTTGGCAATGGATGCATGTGAATGTACAGATCGTGTTAGTTAGATGTGCCGGCCATGCAGAAGAGACAGAAGAAACCCATAACCAAAAGACAGAATTATTGGTTGGTTTAGAGTGTTAGTAGAGATATCAGAGTAGCGATTTGTGCCATTCATATGCCTGTTGCCAACGTACAATTGTCATTTATCTTGGCGTCTCTACTTTGCAGTAGCAATGTAATTTAGTTTATCTAATTGACCAATCACTTGACACTACTGTGGTAATAATATCAACAGTTTTATACAAAATCCAGTAACAGCCAACTATATAAGAAATAATGAATTTTTGATTTTGAGGTGGTACCATCAAAAATGGATTGTACAATCACAAATAAAATGTTTATTTTATTGCAAGGTCGCCATTTAGAGCCAACATTTAATACCGCAAAGCCATGCTTAGAGCAACGCTATTCGTACTGTCACGTCTACAAACACGTCTGCCATAGTGGCACTTTCTTCCCAGTTCAACCCACAATCATATTAGCTCAACAGTTAATAATTTACGCACGAAGATTAGTATAGAGTTACCAATTTTATAACATTTTCAAAAAATTATAAATATTTAATACACCGTGATTAATTTTGTAATATATTTTAACCTTTTACAGCCTAGCGGTAACTTTACATACGACCAGGTTTAACATTAAAAAATTCTACGTGGTGCCCACATTGCATTTATGTGTTTTGTATGGATCTCAGAACAAACAGCAACTTTTGCCTTATAAAACATTAAGAGACTGGTTTTTATAACCGAAGTGGAGAGTGTTTACAGCGCGGTACGGACTGATTCCTTATATAAAACAGATACGCTTCGTCTTTAAAGGGTTAACATGAATTATAAACATTTAAGCGTTCTCAAGTCACCGCGTATCGATACAAACTGTCCTTACTTTAGTTACTAGTTGTGTCTGTTGTCAGATTACAGCGACGATGTGACAAAAGTTATGAACAGTTGCGGTCTGAACGGCTGTTATCTGACTTGAAGACAAACGAGTTTTCTCGCGAAGTATTCTCCAATTCGAAGAGATAATTTTGTGGTTCCACCATTAATTAACGACACTCTATCAAATGTATTAATTATTTAATTAAATGAGAGCTCTCAGTTTCTTCATTGTAATAAATGTCAGTGTCATTTCTCTGTTGACACAATTTAAATACACATGATAAGTTTCAGGGGCTCTGGATTTAATCATACGAAGACAAGACCTTCAGATTATCACTCACGTAATGACGTGTTGGAATTCAGTTGTATTAGGTACACAGACAAGAGGAAGCAAAGTAAAAACCACGCGAAACTTACACTGAAACTTGTTTCATGAGACTTTTTTCACAACCGAAACCGCACTGCATGTTCCGCAGATTTATTTCATACATCGCTACAGAAAGGGTTACAACTAACAAAACTGAAGAAATGAGCTCACGAGTGATAATTAGAATTAGGTGCTCTTTGTAAGGTCACTAAGAGGGCAACTGGCCCTAACCCTATGAGCATTATGATATTACATGCATTGAATTGCTTGGGTTTATGGGAACAATGCTGAAGTCAGCTACTCATGCTAATATCCTGGTTTTAAAATAGAAGAAGTGACAGACACTGCCAAAAAATATCGAATAGAAGGTCTTCAGAATAAAGAAACTTCGATTATAGCAAAATCAAATTTTTGGAATGCCATCCAGATGACGTGACAGTATTCCAGTGCAGTAAGTGCATATACATGTGGCAGCACTAAGCGTGGTCTGAAGTATGTTGTATGGGGAACCAATAGACGTTCTACACCAGCAAAACAACAGACGTTACTAAAGTAAAAAGATGATATAGATTGCAAAATAAGATGCACAGAGTAAGATTCTGTTTCATTTGGTCACAAAGGAGCCAAATGGGCCTTAAGCTGCGAAATACAGGGGGCGGGAAGATGTTAAGTGAAGTTGGGTACGTTGAGTTAAAAGCAGACAACGGGGTGGGGAGGGGATTTTAGTGCTCTCATTTCATGTTGGCATCACTGTATTCACATGGAAGGAGAAGGGGAACTATAAAATTCGTTGAAATGGACTTCAAAATTAAAATAAACGAATATTGCAAGCAAGATAAAACACTGGTGATTTAAACATGTAACCTGGTGACACTGTATTACACTATCATGTTGAATTCCAATTATTAGCAACCAGCTATTCATCATTCTACATACATGTATTCAGAAGAAGAAAAATGGGTAAGCTAACTTGTCAAAGCACCAACTTCGAAAATTTGCTACATACACAACCATGAACACCAGTAGTCTCCTATTCCCCACATTATGTATCCAGTATATTCACCTTTCTATCCACTACAGAGTGAATAAAATCAGTAGCCTGTAATATATGTTGCTACTAGTACTGACAGCATCTTGTTTTCCACACTGCATAACGTATTTATCTACCTACACATGGCTCTTAACCTGTTACAAGAAGCAGGTTAAAAAGACTTAACATATCAAAACAACAATCACTAATTCGCAGTATAATGTTTACTAATACTAATAGTAACCTATTATGCAAAGTTTTTCCTGTCTATACCATGAAGGCATATAGGGGGAGATAATGTCTAGCTCCACTCATTCTTAAACACATACCTCCACTAAATAACAACACAGTAATTCGCATTATAATGTATTACTAATGCTAAGAGTAACCTATTATGTAAAGTTGTTCCTGTCTATGCCATAAAGTCATATAGGGGAATTTGTTATATAGCTCCACTTATTCTTAACCTCGGCACTAGTTACTACTTCCCATGTTACGTATCTAGTATATCTACTTTACTACGTACTCTACTGCTTACGAATGGTCGCGCTGTATGAAAGAATAATCAATTTTATCTACAAATCAAAATTTTTGTATGTACAGTTTTTTAAACGGTAACTTGTAACAAGCTTGCAATCTTGGGATAGCATCAATTGCTTGTCAATAGCTTTTCAGAAAACCATTTTACAACTTCTAAAACGTGTCATGACGTTTTACTAACCTAACCGTTGTCTACCATCAGACAGAGGTTTATATAAGGCTCAGGTCGTGATCTATTATAAGACACTACCACATAACACGTCACAAGAAATCATGAATATACGTCGTTTATCCTTACACAATATGGCACTCGGTCAGTATTAGTATGTTCGAAGGCAGCCATGATAACTCGGCGTAATGACAATATAATAGTTCCCCTTCAGGAGTCGAATTGGTTACCTACCGAATACAAGTCAGCAACACGACAGTTGATTTGTTCCTTTCAAGCAGTTTATAAATAGCGGCCGAAATCTGTGCACCTTTGTCTACCGTATATCAACACGACGTCCATTACAAGTTCAGAACACGTAGTTACTGGCGGATGAATACATTAGACAAGTTATAAATGCAGATTCACGTTAAAATTGGCTTTTGTAACAAATATTTCGAGCTCATTTACACCGATAATAATTACGAACTAAAGCCTGAATTACAATACATTTCACTCGAAACCTGCAACTTAAAAATGAAGCTAAACTGACGTTCACAACGGCAAAGAAGTTACGTCGTGTTGACTTACAAACTTCAAAAATAGTGCCGAGATCGTACTTATGTCCACAAGCCAACAAGTCTGTTTGCCTTCCAACTACATGTAATCCAAGTTAACTTATACAGACTTAGATACACAAACTAATTACAGAGCAACAACTTATAATGGCGACCCGGGACCTACCCCTATGCAGCGGACTATGTTGCAACTTGCACACAGGCAGCAAACTAGTGCACGTCCCTCCTCAACGAATGCCAGCGAACTTCTTCTGGTGTGAGGGAGGGAATCAGTGATACGTGTGTCCTAAAACGTCGCGCGTGTCAATGTCATTGAAATCCAGTGGTGGATTGCAAAAACTAGTTAATATCTGCCAGTTAAAAGTCGAAACCAAGAGACGTGAAATGTCCAAAAATTTCGCTGACAGTCCTTATAACCTGAAATATGTTTTTTTTTTCGATTAAACAAACAGTCCCATATTTAATACTTTGATTAAAACGTCCTTGTAACCTGTTCCGATGCCACACGTGATTTTTCGGTGTAATGAAAGAAAAAACGTCTACAATATCTGCAAAGAAGACGTGTATTATAACTGAGATTTGGATAAATTTTCTTAAAACCCGCTTTACATTTCGTGACTGTTGGCGAACAGTTTTAGACGTTTAAATGACAAATTAAGTGGTACACTAATTCTTGGAGTACATAACGGAAGCTTACATAAATTTACCCAAGGAAAGTACGTGGTAATTTTGATCGACAACGTTAAGACTGTAAAATTACTGTAGCTCATTCAATCTAGCGACTAGGCGACGACCTGTATGACGGGTTCCACTCAAGGCAGGGCAAGCATTCTCTCTATCCTCCACAGTGCCCAGACGGCACTGGGGCACACACAGACTCATATTCTATGCTTAGCGGGGTAATCCTCCTCCGCTGGTAAAGCATCAGAACATTCAAACTGCTCACTCGCCTACATTTTGCGCAGATGCTAAGAATGCATGGAGCGATACCTTCATTTCCTCATACGTCTTCTTGGCATGGTCTTTAGGCACATACTTTCCAATCAGAACAGACTGGAAATAGTCTAACATAAACTCAGTTTTAAAACACGTATTTGTGGCTCTGCTTAACAGAATCAAGTTTATCGCGGCTTTACTTTATTGTGAGCAATATAACAGCTGATTTACGTGTTTGTATTTAATAGGATACTGTCTAATTTACAGCAACCCGCAGACCACCGCCGTAACGCCATGCTGCAGCGATATGATGACGTCAGCCAACTTTACTGTTAAGTCTCCTCCTCTCAGTTGCAAAGTTATTTGATTGTAAGTTACCTCTATCGAATTTATACTTGTGTCCGATTGCCTTACAATATTTTGTTTCCTTGGTCTGACCCCACTTAAGTTTAACCTTGAAAATGTATCCATGTCGTTAAAACAATTTGTTTATGCCGTGATATACATAGGCGTACGGACAGGAGTTGATTGAAAGGTGCAGTTTGCTAACTGCAAGGAAAATCCGCCACTGCATTTCTTCCCCTACAAACAAGTGACATCATCAAGAACATTCTCCCCACCCCTATCACTCGAGACGCCTGCGGTGGTGGATACTAGATTTTTCATACATTACAGCACCAATAAAAAAAAGAGACCTCAATAGAAGTGAAGTGGACGAAAGGATGTACCCAAATTTAAAGAACTGCAAAATGCAAATACGTAATATTTATTATCATTACACAGTGCTAAACCTCAACATTTGTTGATACAATTGCCATTACAGGAAGCCGTGATCTATTTCAATATTGTGTAGGTGCTGTTTGTTTACTCTTTTTTTATTTAGCGACGCTTTTCTTAACTGTAGATTACAGTGAGCCGAAAGGTAGATGATACATAAATAATGAATTGGAAAGGATTTTGAAGGAATCAACTGCAGCCTGATTTAAGGTACGATGCCGACACTTGGCCGGAGGCACTGAGGAAATCCACGACCTGCAGAATAATAAACAAAACGACTAACCACTCAACTACGATGTTTCATACGAATGTACACTTGTTATGCGGTGTTGTCGCAGCTCCAGGAGCATTGCACTACCTCCAAACGCCCTCCATTAAAGTCTAAAACCTCTGAAAATATGCAGAATTAAAACTCTATTATGGACCGACAATTCTCTGGTCTGATTTATAGTGGCCTCCTAAGGCAGCAGGTAAAGTTCACCCTAGGATAAGCCACGAACGCCCAGGGCAGGTGCAAAGGTATAGCTCTACTCTTTCTTTAACCTCGGCCTTAGATGAGGATGACTAGACAAGGCCACGCCCCAGCCACTTTACCCCTGGGAAAGAGACCCGGTTCCATGGTACAGGAGGCCGGGTGGGCCCCAGGGCCGGTCGGGTCGAGTACGGAAAATATCGCCCCCACCGGTTGGTAGCCTCACAGCAAGTAGAACTGTACAGTTTGTGTTATTTCTGTGCGACTGGTAAATTAATCCTTTGAAGGCCGAAATTCATCTGAAAAGCGTAAAAAAACTGAATTTCCTAACTCACAGTACAAATGCTTAATGTTGTTAATAATACTAATAATAATTAGGGTGTTAAAAGATTCAACAACGCTGACATGAGAGTCCTCCAATGGACCTGATATTTTTGGTTTCATTCACCTGCCATCTTCAAAACCCAGCTCCCTAACATTTACCACATTATTCTTCCATCTCTTCCCGGTCTTTCAAGTAAGGGTTTTCCAAGGCCAAAATTCTGTACGCATACCCCAAACCATTACAATTAGCGCCCTCGAAGACTGAAGCATTAAGCTTTATAGCCATCGCCATGACAGCTTCAAATCAGTGACAACATACTCAGTGGTTCAAATCAGTGCAGGTGTTGTGTTCCACGCCAGGTGGCCACTGGAACCGTCCAGAAAACCGTTTGAACTCGTAAGTCGCTTGGATGGTAAGCGAGCTATTTTAGTGACGCTGGTAGGGCCGCAGTCAAGCTGTATAGCAACTGGAGGAGAGGCAACGTACGTATGCAGTGAAATGGGACAGATCAAGGCTCTAATGCGCCCATCTTACTACGCAATACATTAAAATCCATTTCCAACCTCGCAGCAAACACACTGCTGTCTACTACCAACGCCAACTGGTTAATGCATGCCTGTCGAAATAATCACGACGTAACAGGAGAGTGGAGAAGACTACATAACGAGGAGCTTTATGATCTGTACTCATCGCCAAATATTATTCGAGTGTTCCAATCAAGAAGAATGAGATGGGCGGGGCATGTGGCACGTATGGGGAAGGAGAGGTGCATACAGGATTTTGGTGGGCAGAACTGACGGGACGAGACCACTTGGAAGACCCAGGCGTAGATGGGAGGATAATATTAAAATGGAACTTACAGAAGTGGGCTGGGGGCATCGACTAGATTGATATAGCTCAAGATAGGGACAGGTGGCGGGCTGTTGTGAATGCGGTAATGAATCTTTGGGTTCCATAAAATTCGGGAAACTTCCTGACTATCTGAGAACCTGTTAGCTTCTCCGGAAGGACACTGCTCCATGCAGTTAGTTACTTAGTTGAAAAAATCGCGGTTGTGGCCATCACAGGAAATGTATGGATACACTGCGTAGATAAAAGACGAAGATTTTTAATACTGAAGCAGGTGGTACATCTAGTTACCACGGAGTTTTAAAATCTCCAACAGTCACACAATCAATACCTCAAGTAGGCTCACTTCATTCATTGCTACAGTGTACATACATAATGGTCAGATTCAGCGGCGTGTAACCGAAATGGGCTAGTTTACATCTTCTAGAGCAGGCCTGAGCCACATACGGCCCGCAGGCCGCACGCTGCTCACTGTAGTGCCCATCAAGAATTTTAGAAATAATATTAAAAAAAATCTTCAACATAAACGTGAATAAAAACAAGCAACGATCTCCTCCGACGACCATCTGGGAGTATTTTGAAAACATCCACCTCATATATGACCCCCAAACAGGAACCGCATTTTGCCTCAAAGGAATGTAACCTCTCTCATTACATTTCCAAGGTAATTAGAAAAAACATAAATTTCTCTGTCAAAGGAATACATTTATTTCGTTTGTCCATCATTCATAATTGATAACTGAATAATTATTTTATTTAATTAGAAAATTATTAATAAGGTGTCCTCACTAGAACCTACCTCTGCGGCCCGCAGCTGTTTTCTATACAACAATATGGTCCTCGCCGGTTTCAGAGTTGCGCAGGTCTGCTCTACAGACTACCGGCAATAGATTCCTGCTGGGGGTCTTCTCAGCCGCTCCACACATATCCCTGGGAAAAGTCCTAAAGGGAACATAGGTCAGGGTCATACAGAAAGGATTACGGCGGAAGTGGTCGTAGCCTACCTTGAAGCACCGTTCTTTAGTCTCTTACGTAAGCTGAAGAAAACTGTGCAGATGGCATGAACAGCATACAGCAGTACTTCACGGATCACGCACCCCCCCCCCCCTCACAAAAGCAATTTCACAATGTAAAGTCGAATGGTTCCTGAGCTTCATACCACAAAATGCCTTCACTAGGCGAGGGAGGGAGGGGAATGGTGACAAGGCCTAACTCTAGAAGGTAGTTTTACCAGTCCACGCCATGAAGGATTATAATGTGAGTAGACGTATAGCTCCACTCATTCTTAACATCGGCACTCGATGCAGGTACGGTTAACTTCACGTCCCGGCCGCTCTGCCGCCGGGACCCATTGTACGGTGGGCTGGTTGGACCCTACAGCCTGTCTTGGCGTTTTGGAGAAAAAAATCCTTTGCCCCACCCGGGATTTGAACCCCGGAGTACATAATAATCTGTGATGACAGAAGCACTAGACACTTAACTACTTGACACTGTGTCGTGGATTTATTGCTCCCGACGTATCGAAAGAACGCAGTATCATCTTTAAGGTTTAAGGAGCCTGCGAGGGACAAGTGGTGGTACGGTCTCCTGGTCCCGTTGGTGAAAGCCAGAACAGAATGGTGAGCCAGTCGGGTGAGGTGTGGTCTCCTTCAAGTCTGAAAGATGGAGGCACTACTTTCCTGAAACGTCGGAAAACACCAACCCAGCGTCACATCCCAGAAGACCTGACTCCTCACTAAAATCCTCTGGAAATCTCAAATTTCAAAATGTGTGCAGTTTGTCTCTCTCAGAACCACACGCAAGAAAAACTGTACACCTGTGTAACAAATGTGCAGCAACATGTCACTGAACTCACCGAGCCGCACCTGAGCGACTTCGATACCCGGCAGCACTTGTTATTCGCGAGTAACTTTGTGGTAAATCTGGCACCAAGAAAGGTTCATGTTCATCATCCCTGATGTAAGTCATTTGTTAATGTGTGGTTTGTGTAATTTTCAACGGAAGGCTACAAGTGAGTCACTTGCACAAGAGCAGCAACAGTGGATTGGCAGATGAGACAAAACACATACCACCCCCGTGCCACGTAAACTACAGAGTAGGTCTGCCTGCCAGCTATGCTAGGTTATTCGCCAGACAAAACTAGGGAACGTACTACTAAATATTCCAAGCAAAACATGTGTAATGGATTGGATATCCCACAGGTTGTTACAGATGAACGGTCTGCTTTGGACATGGACCTATGTGACTGCAGAAAGCAGCAATTTAAAACTTTCTCACATCACTTAGAAACGGCAGGCTTCAGTTGACACAAATTTGTGTTTGCTGGAACCTGCACTAAAGGAATAACCTTCCCAGTATCGTACCACTTTGCAGCCGCAGCAGGACCATCACCAATCATCAGTGGGTACAGCAGCTTCCATTGCAGGTGAATATACATACATACCTTCGTATATGATTATCTATTATACATATACTCTGAGTGTATATATTATGTATGCGAAAGTGTACAATGTACCTTTGTCAGGACCACAAAATCAGCACTCTTAATTACATAATGTGCTCTATAACACTGCACAAACCTTCCTGCATATACATATATTTTTGAAAACAAGTTCTTTCCAAACACGGCCGTTCAACAGAGTGTCAGATACCAGCCGTATGGGGAGAAACTTTAAGAATGTTTTTAATTGTAACTTGTAATTAATGGTCTATACTTGGTACGTTGTGTATAGCATTGGTAGTTTATAATTTTGGGACTTGCGGCTAGTTGCACTATGAACTTCAGCATCGTCACACTGTCCTCCACCCAACCGACCCTGTGCGAGGCTTGTAAGGCATGGCATTAGAACAGACACACTATTTTTTATTCACTCACAGGAGCCACCTTTGTGCTGCAGTTTATCAGCCCACTGCAGGCTAAAGATATATATAATACTGTGTGTTGGCTTGCACTGGCTTCTTCTTGTCTGGGCGTGCCAGTCGTACTTTGGAGTCACGCA
Source organism: Coptotermes formosanus (assembly GCA_013340265.1). Lineage (NCBI taxonomy): Eukaryota > Metazoa > Arthropoda > Insecta > Blattodea > Rhinotermitidae > Coptotermes > Coptotermes formosanus. The sequence goes on from BLKM01000194.1 coordinate 92,576, forward strand.
GGCTGATGCTGCAATCTGACAACTAATAAAAGTCTCTACAGCGGACGGGGTTTTCAGTCACCAAACGCCCAGAAATCCCTCACCCACCGCTTGGCCTAGGGATATAACAAGAGGAAATACGCCAATGCAGCAGGGTGTTGCATGTTTTTTTAGCAGGCTGATCAGCAAGTACGTATTTGACATTTTGCAAATTCCCAGTGGGTGCAGCCAAATTTGTAGTGCATGCATTGCACCCACTTGCAAACCACCCCCCTGCTATGGGCCTGAGTAGCACTAGTAGTCACAACAGCAAGGTGATACCAATAACGGCAGTGAGATTAAGTCCATCAAAATCATTTTACACGCATTCACAAGACATTCCGTGATGACTGTAATGTGCAAGTACCGAAGTCATCACACATCTTGAGGTACGTTGGAGGACATGTTTGTTGTTTGTATTATGTGATGCACCCTAGGGACAGGAACTAAATGATCAGTGATGGATTTGTGGTGCGAAATTGCAGAACACTGGCCATCTCGGAACAGCACACATCTTGAGGAAGACCCTGAATCAAGTGCTTCATTTGATCTCTGATTTGTTTGTCACGAAACAATTACAGGATAACATTTAGAGCCTAGTCTGACCCAGGGTCAGGGACAGGATACCCTGTTGGTGTAGGAGTAAAATGTAACATCAATAATAACAATAATTTGTTTTATACTACATTATGTTCATAAGATTCTTATTATAAATGCAATGTGGGATGACATGTTAGTGATTTTATTACATCAAGGTTACACACACTGACAACAGTATCACGCCTGTTTGTACACTTACAAAATATTACAGATAATGTGTGGCACTTGGCATCCCCACATTCAGTCGTGTGAAACACGCACTGCTAACAAGTCAGGCAGTCACTCCAAATCTGTTAATGTCTGCCACAACATTCTGTCCTTAGTGACCACTTCAACACATTTCACTCACCCATTATTCCACTTTTCACTTCAGCTTCAAGAAACTCCACTGTGTCAGCATTATTGGACAGTAACCTTACTGAAGTTAACAGCATAAATGTATAGAAGTAAACATTTCCTTGTGCTAAGCACCATGCCATGCAGGCATATGGGGAAATACAAGGTATAACACCACACATTCTTAATCTCAGCACCAGCTGCATGTGAGTGGTGAGGTTCACACCCAAAATGCTTTATCACCCATGGAAAGAGCACCTGGCATCCATTTCATAAGAAATTAGGAGGAGAACAGATGTAGTATGGACTCTTTGTAGAAAAGAAATGGATCTTCACTCAACTTGGGCACCCCCCTGGCATATCCTCAACGTTTTCTTTGTGGCCCCAACCAAAACATGACACAACTACATGAATTTTGACACATATGAAAACAAAAACCACAAAGCCCTTGTCAGTTACCAATTATATACATTTCTGGAGACAGTTGAGATGGACAACATACCAACAGAGTAAAAGGCAACAGGCTAATGACGAAAATTTGGAGAGTGCTACATGTCAAATACAATGGCAATTTGAGGTGCTAAGAATCTCCAGCAAATCCACTCTGCTTCTAATGTAGTACTTTTAGTTCTCTCTGTGTGCAACCTTCCTTCTTTCCTGCGCATCTGCCCTCGCGGTACCATGTGGATGGTCAAATGTTGTTGGACTAAATAATTTTTTTCAAAGTTAGTATAGTGACTATGCAATAGGCAGGACAACAGAGGACATATGATTCATATCCCTGGAGGCAGAACAAATTTTTACCATCTCCAAAATGTCCAGACCACCTCTGGGGCCCACCCAGCCTCCTATTCAATGGACACCAGGGCTTCTTCCCTGGGGTAAAGCGGGTGGGGCGTGAAGCTGACCACTCACTTCTATCTAGTGCCCAGATCAAGACTGCGTGGAGCTATAGCTCTACTCACCTACATGCCTTTATGGCATGCACATGGACAAATTAATCTTTAATTTACCTACTTTTCACCCCACAAATTAGATGTCCTTTACAGCCTTGATTATTACCTTCAGTTACTCACATTCATATTTATTTCGTCACAGTACATTCTGCACACATTTCTCGTTTTCATCCAGTCACAGGCCATGTTCTTCCAGGGCCTGGACTGTAGCAAAAGACATCAGCTGATACGAGAGGCACTTTTAACCTTCTGGGTGCATCACTTGTGATGTCACAATGAAATCTCTTCTTTCCCTTCATTATCAATCACATATGAATCAAATCTCTTATTACTCAGCTGTGGGTGTCTCTCCCAAATGTTCTAGGATGAAGGAGGAGAGGTTGGGAGTGCAGGAACATTGAGAAAATTCTTCTGTTTTGGCTCTCATGTTCTGCTGCAAGAGGAAGAAGACATAAGCAGCTACTGGGTGATCTTAAGGAAAAGAGAGGATACTGGAAATTGAAAGACGAAGCACTAGATCGCACTCTGTGGAGACTGGCTTTGGAAAAGGCTATGAACCCGTCATACGACAGACTACAGAACGAATGGAATGAATGAATGAATGAATGAATGAATGAATGAATATGGCATGAATTGGTGTATTTCAGTTCCTACAACCTCTCATTAGTGTACCACATAGAGTGATACATTATTAAGAAAGACAACCTTTCTACAACACTTGTCATTACCTCGCTGTTTTAGCAGAAATGAGATTACTGGCTGTTCTAAAAACATTCAACTTTTACCCAGCTAGTAGAAGATTTGTCTAAATCTCCCATAATGCACAACACTTGTTTTCAAAACAATTCAGGGCCCATGCAGGTATGTCAATTACTGGTATTCACATTTCCATTACACTACCTTTTTTTATGAGAGGGGGTGGGAGAGGTGGGTGGGAATGTTCAATATTGTCCATGATGATGATGATGATGATGATGATGATGATGATGATGATGATGTAGCCCTATTTGGGTGTGACATCTTCAGCTGTCTGCTCCTATCCAAATGTAACACATATATCAAATGTTTCATGTTTGACAGCCTCTTGAAATTGTTAAAATTACAAAAACATGTGAATGCAGGTAATGTTGTTGACTCAAACGATCAGCTTTGAACTTGGCAGTGAGCAGACGTGCGAAGTCAGACCATCAGATGTTTATGACCAGTAACTGATGTATTCTACAATGGGTAGCAGGTCTCTTTCACAGGGGTACAGCAGCTGGGGTGTGACATTAACAAACCACCCCCCATCTCGTGTCAAGGATGAAAATGGGTACAGCTACACATCTACCTCCCCCTTGTCTGCATTAGCATGTAGTGGGATTATCTTTACCTTAACTAATGTGTCCTACTTAAAAATACATTAAACCAAAGTGCAGGTGTGTCTTGTGTGTGCCAGTTACCAATGTTATTTTCTGTAGTGTTGTATCTAGTTACAGCTATGCACAAGCTTCACTTTAGAATGGTCATAGTCAGAACAGCTAACAAACGCGGACTAACGGAAAGTGATTAAGTGGCACAGACTTAAAATGGCCTTACCAGAAATTACACAGTTTCTCAGCAAGGTCAGCCCGGAGACAAGGAACCATACCCACGCTGTCAAGTTCAAACCTGTTCTCGTAAGTTGGAAAGAGTAACTACTGGGGGCAACAGCTGAAAACTGAAACACTGCTATGTACTGTACATTTGATGAATGACATGCCTACTTTTTTGTCATTCCTCTATTTTACTTATCCTTTTTTAGGGATTCCTGAAGCCGAATCCACCAACCAGAGACCAATACTTCGAGACTATGCAGTACATTACTGACACACCAGACAAACGTAACCAAAGTTCAGTGCATTATTAAAACCCCTGAACAGGTGTTAAAATGGGATATGCTACTAGAAGCATAGCCGCATGTATTTGTAGGAAACAAATATACCAACTTTGCGGACGCTATGTTTGCAAATTGAACGGCGCACCAAGTACATATCCCACAGTTACAAAGATGGACGTTCCAGCGATGTTGCCGCCATGTCGTAGAGAATTCGGTTAAGTTGGTTGAACATGCAGCATTTTGTCTCAGAAGTTCTCACAGCTGGAAATTCTGTACGCTGGACGCATACTCGGCCCTGTATGCCGACGACTTAGAGCGACCAGTACGATTGGAGAACTCAGAGAAGCGGTCTGTCTCACCACCAGGGTGGTGAGGTTGAGGCATCAGTAGGACCGGGTGCAGGTTCAGCGACTTCCTGGATCCAGCTACAGACTGCGCATCACCGACGAAACCACCGTTCACTTCACCTGAAACCACACCCATCAGAGGTCAGTACTGAAAGGCCAGGGTAATGCAGAGGCACATCATGTGGATTAATACAGATCTGGCTCTGTGTATGAGGTTATTTGCGTTCCTTTTGGATACTGTACTGTGTCTCAATACACATTTCAAATGGTCAGTACGTGAACTGAGGGCATTGGGTTTAAGAAAACCTGTATCCACTTTTGGCAAGAATTTAGTTTTGGTTACCCACGGCCAAGGAACAAGTAGGTGTACTGTTGTACCTGCTATCAGAGGTGCACATCTTGCGTGTCTTCCCACGGATAACTCAGTTCTTCCCAAAGCGGACACAGGTGTCTTTGAAGTTAAGCCCCTCGACTACATAATTAATGTTTATTTTTGTCACTTCACTAAGTGATACTCCATGCCTTTAAATAAGCCGCAATGGTCGATGGCTGACACAGAACAGCAGGCACAGACGGCGTCCTGCTGGATATAACTAACTAACTAACTAACTAACTAAATCCATGGAGCAGAGTCATTCCTGAGAAGCTAACAGGTCCTCAGATAGTCAAGAAATATGCCGCATTTTACGGAGCCAGAACATTCATTACCGCATTCACATGAGTCCGCCTCCTGTCCCTATCCTGCGCCGTATCAATCCAATGTCCCCCACTCCACTTCTTTAACGTCTATTTTAATACTACCCTCCAACCTACGCCGAGGTCTTCCAAGTGGTCTCTTTCTCTCAGGTCTCTCCACAAAATCCCTGTACGCGCTTCTCCTGTCTCCCACACGTGCCACATGCCCTACCCATCCTATTCTTCTGGATTAAGTGGATCCTGCTGGACATATTGTTAAAAGACACCATCGTCCCAGCACAGCAAAAGTAAAATTTCACTTTTTCCAACAAGTATAATTTTACAATAACGTACATTTACGAGTCTAATAGTAATAATTAACGGCAGTTTTCATTATGTAGGCGTTACGTCACACCCGTGGAATGCGATCCACCGCAAAACAGAGCTTTATCTACTGCAACAACACGCTCAAGACGCTGCAAAGTCGTTTGAACATCCCTACACTGCTCAGCCCGCACATTCAGTCTCTGCCAGCACCGTTGCAGCCCATATGGGGTGCCGAGATGGTTCAGTCCTCACCAACCCTGCCACTCACCCTTGTACAACGAACCGTTCGCAGTGTAGCCCGGCTCTGCTTGCAGTCTGACATGACGGGTTGCCAGGATAAACGCCAGCGCTGCCAGGATGATGGCGTCAAGGCAGCCTATGACGGCCAGCAGGTATGCCCACCTCAAGCCACACTCTCCCAGCTCGTAGCGTCCCGCCGAGGTACCACAGGTGCGCCTCACATCAACGGCGTCCCAACCGGCAGGATAAGTGACTACACCAACCACTAGACACACGGCTGCAACAGACAGGAATGTGCTTAGACACCACCAGCTTATCGAGGATCAGTTTATGTATGATGGAGACACATGACAACAGTGATTGTATACGGCACTTACACGTTAACAGCTCTGCATCTGTCATGTTGGTCTGTGTGAAGGAGGATCTAGAGACGCTCTGGTGAGATAAGAACGCACCTGAGTACAGTACATTAGTAGTGAGATTAGCCGTCAAAAATGGAGGATTGGAAAATAAAAGACAAAGATTTTTTGTTGTTATGAGCAGAAAATACAAAACGATCACAGACACTGACACGCACGCACGCACGCACAGATAAATTCACTTTTATTTATCGAAAGATTATATTACTAATCACGCACATTTTCAGGATAAGCAATACTTTCAGTACTATTTCTGTCACGTGGCATGGCAATAAATACAGTCGAATTCGGTTGTAACATCATGAAAGGGGCTGAATATTTTGCGCCGTTATAAACGAGTGTTGTTATAAGCGAGGAACATAATGTTACGGTGAACAGCAGAGAATTATATGGTACCACAAAATATGTGACGCAATAGGCGAGGTGTCGTATAAATCAATGTCGTTATAACCGGGTTCCACTGTAATTGTCCGTGAGAAAATAAATGGTTATTCAAGACGAATCCCAACATGTTCGAATGCCTGCCTATGAGATTTGTCACTGAAAATGCTGGTTTTACTGGAGGGGGGGGCCCCTTAGGCGGATTCGTATAATCGTGAAAAGCCCCTATTACCTCTGTCATATCCGTCCGTCTGTACGCATGTATCAGCGCGTCTCCCACTGGCCGGATTTACGTGAGATTTGATAATGGGGACTTTTATAAATATCTGTCGAGGATTTCAAATTTGGTTAAAACCGGGCAAAAACTTCGGGCAATTTACATAAATACTTAAGTACGTTTTATTGTTGCCAGCGACATTAAATCGCCACTATAGCGCTCTCTTCGAGCGGTATGCCAACAGGCTGTTAGGATAGCACAGGAAGTATAAACACTATGCGAACGCGCCACAATATTACGCTACAGTACATTGCCTATCTTGTTAATATAAAGGGTAGCTGTGTTTCGCCGGGAGCTAAGTTGATTGTTGGAAGAAAGATTAAACGTATCTCCTATGAAGGCGCCTATTAAAATGTTATCTTCATATACGCTTGGTCCAACAAGTACAAAACACAACCGGGCCCATTAATATTGCTTTGTGTTATGTTTCGCCTTCTGAATCACGTTCAAAAATAACCATGAATGAAGAAAACGTTTGAGCCTTTTTAACTCCGACGTGACAAAATAATATGCCTTCACTTACAGCAGTCATGTGACACAGTTGTACCAACAATATTGCTGCTATGTTTTGTTTCGCCTTTTGATTTATGTCGGACATGTCTGATTGTATTTGTATATGTATTGTATTTGTAATTGTATTTGTATTGTACTTGTATTTGTATTGTAATTTATATATTGTGTGTAGTATGTGTCCTTTATCGTTTTCGTAATTTTGTGTGCTGTGTTTTGTTTGAGTGTGGTGTGTTATTTTGTGTGTTGCGTCTTACTGTAGTACCACTGCCACCGGATACAAACCCATTTGCAGTCAAAATAAATAAATAAATAATAATAATAATAAATCACCGTATCAAATAATCATTATAGAATCCGACGCTGTCTGGATAATTTGACGAACAATAGAGACAGAAACAATATTCTATCATAACCACGGAAAAAATCAGTCAGTCACTAGGCTAATAAACATTTCAAACGAACTCACGGCGGTATACACTCTTATTGTGGTCTTTTAGGTCACGTCACCATCTCGTCTGGTAGGTGGTTACAAATATTTGGAGTATTAACCCTGCAGATGAAGGCAGTATATTCGGCCGAAACATATCAGACTACAACATGGTGTTATAACACTGAGGACCTCAGTATTAACAGCTGAGTAGCGGTAAACTACGACATTTTGTTTTGAACATGCAACTGAACTGACTAGCAAGCACAACAAGATGTACAGGCCTACTGCTGTGCTAACAGCAGCAGTGGGTAATACGTGAACAGGACGACCGCAGAAAAGCAGCGAAACTAGACGGACACAGGGAAAGAAGGAAACCAAGCAAGGAGAGAAAGAGAAGACAAGAAATTCAGAAAAAGACGAACAAATCAGAAGAGAACGGAATCTCAGCACTTTCAACTGGAAGTGTCAATATTTCACTCTAGCCCAATCAACCCTTCACAATACAGCGGTAACTATAAACACCACATGCTTTAATATCCAGAAACTCTGCACCTATCCCACACACTGTATTTATGTGTTTCGCAAGATTATCCCAATGAACAGGTAACATTACCCTCAACAACATTGCTTTAAAGGTCATATCCGATTTCGTCCACGGTCAATTCCCTACCCTTCGTGAATGAAAACGGCATATCCGTTTTCATTCACGACCAACAGGTCCGCGGTTCGTAACTTGTAAATATGCATAGGGCTGTTGCGGAAGACATTGGTTTTGGGGTTGTAGAAGATTGTCTGAAATAAAGTTGACTTAATTTAATGAAAAATCTTTTATTTAGACAATGTACTAAAATAATACAAAAATTTGTATCGAGCAGTGTACCCTTATTTTACATTATGTAGGCTATACCGTGCATTTTGATATAAGTCTAGTATCAACCAACAAATGCACACGATTGTTGACATACATAAAATATATGTGAGACTCTTACATAAGTTTTAGCAAACGAGTTGCCACGAGTAAATAGTTCTTGTACTTCTCTGCTAAACACCCCCTGAAGATGGCAACTCGCTTGCCGGAACATATGTAGGGGTCACAAGTATATTTTATGTGTGTCAATAATCTTGTGCATTTGTCACTTCACATTAGACTACCGCAGCCTTAGTTTAATGAAATTCTTAAATGAGCATAATTACAGCAAGGACTAAAATACAGGGTGGGGCAGAGTGCATTCATCATTTTGATTTATCTAGTATACGGCGGGCCCGGAGAGGAGATTGAAATAATTGTACAAATTTGTTAATGACACCAACTGCTGCACAACTATATTTATGATCTCCGACGTGTTTCGATTATTTAGGAAATTCTACAAAGCGTAGCATCATTGGAGGTGATTTAAACTTGCCGTATGCGGATTGGAACGGAAACGCGGAATGTAATAGCGGAAATCAGGCATTTGTAAATAGACTGGTATGGGAAAATGGTTACACGCAGGCAGCAGATGGCCCAACCCGAGGGGATGCAGTGACGGACGTTTACCCTGTCCGGCCTGAAAGTTCGTTCACCTCCTGCAGCATTGTACAGATCAGTGACCATTGTGGGGTATTATTAGAAGTAGAATGGCAAGAAAATTGCTGTGAACCTCAAGTAGAAAGACTAGTGCCGGTGTACCATAAAACAAATGTTTTAGGCTTACGAACCTTTCTCCGGGATAAACTCGCGATATGGGCAGGCAATGGTAGATGTGTTGAGGAGATATGGAATAATTTCAAGAACATAATATTCGAGAGTACCGAACGATTTGTTCCACATAAAATACTGAGAAAAAAATTCGGACCCTGAATACTACAATAAGGAAGTGAAACGGTTAAAGGTAAAGGTCAGAAAAGCATATAACAGAAGAAAATCAGGACAGCAGTACCGAGAGGAACTCAAAGGACTATCCAAGCGCTTGCTATTAGGCAAAAAATACACAGGAGACATTTTAAGGTCAATACTAAAAAATGAAGGTAAGTGTTGGACTGAGTTCTGCAAGTATGTAAAAAGACGTAAACGAAATAGGGAAGTATTCCTGCGATCAAACATGGCAATAGACGGCCCATTACTGATTCGACAGAAAAGGCTAACTCTCTCAGTTTCTATTATTCTTCGGTATTCAGCTACGCGCGCAGCATCCCGCAAGTAAAATGCGCTAACTCAGGTAAACCCTTCGCCATTAGTACTAAAGTTACTAGGAAAAGGGTATCAGCGACAGACAAAAACAAATCAACACGGCCAGACAGCGTTTCTGGCGAAATTCTAAAACTGGGTGGGGAAGCCATGATTCCATAGCTTGCGCGATTAATCGACATAACAATTAATAATGCCACTATCCCAAACGACTGGAAAAAAACCAGTGTTTCCTATTTACAAAGGTGGTGATCGACCGCTCGTCGCAAATTACAGACCCGTCAGCTTAACCTCGGTGGTCTGCAAGCAAATGGAACGCGTTACAGTATCGTACCTGAGGAAGGTCTGGGATAAAGAGGACTGGTTATTCGAGGGTCAGCGTGGATTCAGGCCGGGATATTCATGTGAAAGTCAAGTAATCATGGTTTGCCAGGACACTGCAGACTCAGTGGATAACGGCGGCAAGTTAGACGCTATTGTAATAGACTTACGAAGGCTTTCGATTTGGTTCCCCATGATCGGCAGCTTACGAAAATTGCGGCCTCGGGAGTGGACTCGAGGGTAGTCGTATGGGTAAGGGAATTCCTTTTGGGCTGTACGCAGAGTCAGAGCAGGAAGGCAATTGTCGGAGGAAGTCAGAGTAACGTCAGAAGTACCGCACGGGAGTGTATTGGGCCCACTTCTGTTCCTCGCGTACGTAAACGATATTTGGAGAAATATTGGGTCAACTGTTGGACTTTTCGCAGATGACTAGAATATATATGAAAACTGTAAATAATAAAGATATAGAAAAGTTGTAGATAGAGCTGAACAGGCTGGGGGAGTGGCCGGTTGAAAATGCGATGGAAATTAATCCAACTAAAAGTAAGGCAAATAGTTACACGACAGCCCGAGTGCAAGAACCGCTAAATTATTCGTTACAGGAGACGGTAATTCCGGAAGCGAGCAGTTGTAAATACTTAGGAATAATTTTACGTAGCGATTTAAGTTGCGCTGATCAAGTTAGTTACACGGTGAAAAAAGCCTGGGGGGCACTTCATTTTACAATATGTATCCTCAAAAAGGGAAATAGTGACACTAAAAGTTTAGCCTACACATCACTTGTGCGTCCGATTCTTGAATATGCAGCGGCGTGCTGGGATCCTTACAAGGAGGGACATAAATGCGTCAGACCGGGTGCAAGAGAAAGCGGCTAAATTTGCACATCATAGGAACGATTCGAACTGGGAAACCTTGGCACAGCGTAGAAAGATATCACGCGTATGTGCTTCCTTCAAAGCGTACACGGGAGAACGGGCTTGGAAAGCTATAGGTGACATTACGAAATCCATGCTATCTGAGCAGGGTCGATCATGATCGGAAAATTAGGGGCAGAAAGCAAAGGACAGATACCGGGAAATATTGCTTCGTAAATAGGACCATCCAGCTCTGGAACCAACTGCCTGCAGATGCTTTAGGGGCTCTCTCGTGTAAACAGAGTGATTTTAGGTAGAGGATCTGGAAAGTGATGAGTGAGGTAAAGTGAAGGTGCGGTGGAAATCATAAAAAAATGCAGTGAAGTGAAGTGCAGTGAAGTGAAGTGAAGTGAAGTGTAGTGAGGTGAAGGGAGGTTAATCGTGGTGGGGATGTGAAGGTTACATAAGTGTAGTGAAGTGGAATGAAGGGAAGGTCACGGTGAAATGCGAGTGCATCAGTTCATGAAGTTACTTCATTACTTCATTACTGTGACTGTATTACTGTACAGTATGCTTAATTTTTTACTAATATTAATTCATCAACTTTAAGTTAACTGTAATTGCATTTGTATTTGTATTGTACTTGTATGTGTACTGTATTTGTACTGCAATTGTATTTATTGTGTGCAGTATGTGTCCTTTATTGTTTTTGTAATTGTGTGTTGTGTTTCTTTGAGTATGGTGTGTTATTTTGTGTGTTGTGTCTTAATGCAGTACCACTGCCACCCATTTGCAGTCAAAATAAATAATAATAATAATTATTATTATTCGGCCATCTTCAGGGAGAATATTTTTCGTAACCAAGCAGCGTATAATATATTAGCAAATGGTTGATTATTAATATATTTACATAACAATCACTATTGTACGGATATGCTAAAAATTTATATGTTAAACCTACTGTTGGTATATTACAATTGGTGTTACATAAAAAAGCGGTCAAAATCTGTCGAAATCTGTTTCCAAACATCTTCTTTCCAACATGTGGGGAGAACCCCGATTGTAGTTACGCCGCATGTTTCACAAGTGCCAACTCTGTACAGGGGGCTCACCCTGCGGCTATACATAATTTCTTTGATTTTAAAAATTATGTTATAAAATCATGTTGTAAGCACAACATAACCCTGTCTGCAACTGCAGGTATATACACATACGAATATAACTACATGTACCATGACTCAACAGTGTCCCGTCTTCTTGTTTTTTTAATTTTATTAATTTATTTTTCAAAATTCTAATGTACTAGTCATCAGCCGATTTCAGTGGCTGACTTCGGCTGAACTGGAAATCACGTAAAACTTTGGATATCATAATAACTATAAAATCTGTTTTTTATATTTCGGTTTTGGGGGTTTGGGGGGCTTCAGCCCGTCAGCCCCCCCCCCCCCCCCGGTTGCACCCCTGATTCCAAGTGCCTTGTGCCTGTACAGACAAGACAGATACGTGGTTAGGTTCTCACGTGGCTATCATAAGTACGTATTTTAGCTGTGAACAGCCAGTATTTCCGTGCACTTTACTGTCGTCTCAGTATGTTGAATTAAATAAAACCACTTCACGAATAATGTGGGCCGGGATAGCGTAGTCTGTATAGCGACTCGCTACGGTCTGGACGGTCCCGTGATCGAATCCCGGCAGGGGGCGAGACTTTCCGTATCCATCCAGACCGGCCCCTTCCCGGGGTAAAGCGGCCGGGGCGTGGTGCTAGCCACCCATTCCCATCTAGTGTCGAGTTTAACGAAAGGGTACAACTAAACTCTACTCCCCCTCGGGCCTTAGGCCTGTATAGGGATCCCTTTACCTTTACTTCCAGAATAACAATAAATGTACCCCTGTCACCACCTGCAGACTGAGTGGTTTGGCCATGCGTCATTAAACATCACTTCACGTTACATTCCCTGAGTGAAGCCCTTACTGTCTACCGCACAGACTAGTCAGCCTGTATTCCTGTGTATCACCCTTCCCATCTTACTGTCAAAATCTCCAGTTAGTTAGGAATTACGAGATAGCAGTTATCTCTTTGCCGCCCAGACCGAGACATGAAGTGGTGAGGTCAGAACACCGACGACACAGTGCATGAACAAGCGAAGGGCCAGCTGATCCTTTTACCTATCTGCATATCGCTCTCAGAATAGGAACACTGACAGCTACAAGCTGTGAGCGGAGACATTACAAGGGCAGGGATCAGTTAGAAACATGGTACTCGGAATGGACTGGCTAGATAAAAAAAAGTAACATGTTGATCGAAACTGATTGGCTAAACACGTTGCTGGATAGGGGTGAAAACAAAGGTTAGGTCATTCAAGCTTGGCAGGTATGTGGCAACCGCATACCCGGACACCTTGGTATCTTTCTTACTGACGGGAATATTTTTTCCCACTGCGCGACAGCCCCCTAGTGGGCCAGGGCCTCCTTGTTATCGACGTTTCACAATCACACTTACACACACCACAGTCATTATGACTCCTCTGGACGAGGGATCGGCCCGTCGCAGAGACCTCTACCTGACAACACTCAACACTCACAAGAGACAGACATCCATGCCTCAGTGGGATTCGAACCCACTACCCCAGCAAGCGAACGGCTGCAGACCCACGCCTTAGACCGCGCGGCCGCTGGGATCGGCACCGTTGCTGGGGATGCAGACATGAACAGCAGCCGTGGACGAAATCGGATAGGATTTTACAGCCTTCGACTGACCGTGGACGAAATCTTACATCCCCACCTTAAATAACATTACCCCACACATAACTCTGCACAACATTACCCTAAATAACACTAGCCTCAAGAACATTATCCTGAACAGTGCCGCAAAAATTTACGCTGAACAGCACTGCCCCAAACATTACCCTAAAAATTACCCTGAACAGCACTAACCCAAACATTACACTAAAATTATCCTAAACATTACCTTGGACAGCACTACCCTACATAACATTATCCCAAACATTACCCTAACAACATTAACCCTCTGGTCTGCGAAATGTAGACGAAGTGCTTCCCCTCTAGGGTAGGAACTTCATTTTATGACGCAGGAAGACGAATTTAAAGTGCTTAACAGCGGTATCAGCCGTACCATGAATTTTCATACATTGTAAATGCAATTTATAAGCCCGTAAAACCGAGTGGTTACTTCATCTGCCAACAGATTCAACGTTCAAAAATTCTACGTTGTGCCAACAAACTGAACTACAGTAGAACCTCCACAGATCGACATGGAAGGGACCGAAGTTGCCTTGAATTACCGAAAAGCTCGGACTGCACGGATTACGACAATTTAGAACTTATGATTACATATACAGTATGACATAACATCATGTTAATGCGCAATGTGTGTATAACATTTAATCACTGTATACAACAGCCCAACAGTGGAATAACAATAGACTATACACTGTTCAGCTACACGGTAAATAAATCAGATCCCTCCCTTTTATTGAAGACGCCAGATTACACAAACGGCAAAGACGAAGTACAGTAACGTCTCAAAGCCATGTGTGCACACAGAGATATGCACTTCAACTGAATTCTCCACCCAACACAGAAATGTGCATCGGCTCGGACAAAATGGAAATTCCAACAATCGGGACTCGGAGAATCGAGACTGCATTGTATGTGTCCTGTACGGTTTTCAGAAGAAACAGCGACTAGTTCTCGACATAGCAACCAACCAACCAACCAATCAACCAACCAAAAAGCTAATTAACCCTTTAAAGACGAAGCGTGTCTGTTTTATATAAGGACTCAGCGCGTACCGCGCTGTAAACACTCTCCACTTCGGTTATAAAAACCAATCATTTAATGCTGTATAAGACAAAAGTTGCTGTTTGTCCTAACATCCGTACAAAACACACAAATACAACGTGAGCACCATGTAGAATTGTTGAATGTTAAAGCTGGTGGTACGTAAAGTTATCGCTAGGCTTTAAAAGGTTAAGGGTGGAAACTTGCGCCAAACCCAAGTGGACGCCCCTTGTCCCGTTTAGCCATTCAAGTGCACGGACTGCATTAGCGCATTGCTGGGCTATGACTCTGAGACCTTTAACTACAGTATGACGGGGACTGTGCTTGCGATAACGCTTTCCCCGTCTTGGCTGTGGGCCTTGAAGTGGTCATACAGATCGGGACTCAGCTTTGCGGCCCCAGACGCTAGGGAAATACTGGGAAATGTGTGGGAGGATTGGCGGAAGGAATAAGTCTTGTTGCTGCGTACGCCAGTGGACACGGTGTGACATACTGTTGGGAAACACCGGCGCAAGAGTCGGTATGAGGACACAGTGGTCAGACGGCGCTGGTTAGCTAGTGAGCAAATGTCTATTCTGTCGCTACTACCGCGAAATACACCAACCAGAAAACCCGGTGTGTTCTGAATATAGGTCAGTCCTGGCTATACCAAGGAGTTAATGTTACGAGTGAGAAACACGTCTTTGGGGAGAAACGCATTCGTTGCACGGACATATGATGTCTGAACCGACGGTGGCTAGGTCAGAAGGTTCAAGAGGGGGAATGAAGACGGTTCGGCTGAGGTCAGTGTGATTATGCCGGGGGGTAGGGGAAGCAGCCACGACTCATCTTTTAATAATACCTTGGAATTTGCCTTCAAGCCGATCCCAGTGGCCGCGGGGTCTAAGGCGTGGGTCTGCAGCCGCTCGCTTGCTGGGACTGTGGGTTCGAATCCCAGCGGGGGCATGGATGTCTGTCCTTTGTGAGTGTTGTGTGTTGTCCGGTAACAGGTCTGTGCGTCGGGCTGATCACTCGTCCAGTGGAGTCCCTGGCCCACTACGGGCTGCTGCGCCATTGCAAAAAAATATTCGCCTTCAAACTGCGGAAACCCCCAGTAGGCGCAGCACATGCTTTCGACATAATTTGGGTTAATTTTCTTCCTTAAATGGTTAATGGAGCAGCTGCAAATGCTGATCGAGTGAAATCAGAAAGCAATGCATGCAATGTGTTGTATAAAGCTCATCGATGCGATACTTAACATACACTTTCTACCTTACAGTAAATACACACTCCGTCTCTATTAACACACACAAAACAGTGAACGCTGTATACGGAAATAACTGGTGCTCTGAGAATCACATGAAACAAACACACAAGCACACTCTGAGATTGTGCAATGTTACAGCAAGCGGTAAATGTCATAACCATTGTGCTGCAAACCAGTTTCTCGACAGGGGGCTGCGGACTCCTGCGGTTCTATCAGTTGTGCCTTGAGGCACCAGCGAGTTTACATTCAACTCACTACATCACAGTTTTCTTTAGATTCATCTGGATCTTAACTTTCATAGTCATTACTGATACGGACATTATGATTGCTGTAGTAAACACAGTCGAACTCATAACGTCATGAAAGGGACTGAACATTTTGTGTCGTTATACACGAATGTTGATCTAACCGAGGAGTGTAATGTTATGATTAACAGTGAGGAATTAATTGGTACCATAGAATATCTGACGCTGCAGACGAAGTGTCGTATAGACCAGTGCCGTGGAGTCGGTACACAAAACCTCCGACTCCGACTCCTCAATTTTTAAATCTTCGATTCGAATTCCGGCTCCTTCATAAAAGCTCAATATGTATTAATACTGGTAAACCTACTAAAATGGTAAATTGTACCATAAAACATTTCACCACCACCACGTGAATCATCAGGCTACTTTTTTGAATTATAACCTATATTTAAGTATAAGTCTAATGGTTACTGTAGCTATCAGGGCTCTGGAATTGGAGTACCTAGTTGAGATTTTATATCGAGTTCGGAGTCGGAGTCGGTATATTTTTACCGACTCCGACTCTACCAAATTTCCGTCCGACTCCGACTCCGACTCCACAGCCCTGGTATAAACCGACGTCGTTATAACCGGGCTCGACTGTATTATACTTATTTAATAAAAGTTTTTACAGTTTATGTACTCCGTGGCGGTTATCGCTACAGGCGGGTGTCGACCTCGCTTGCCTTTGATACCAACTCGATCGCGAAGTATATATATATGTAGTGAGGTCAAGAAAACCAGCCGACAAACCCTGCCCGTCCTTCTGCAAAACGTTGGCGCTCTCTGCACCGTCATGCCAGACACTACCAAGTTGCTGTACTTTAGCACTGTGTTCGTTGCCGGGACGAAAGCCACCCCTGATCTGAAGCTCAAGGATTCTGGCAATAATACGAAATATATTTTTTATGGCTCGACAGCCCTAGTGGGCCTACACTTTCTCATTGTTGAGGTTCGGCGATCACACTCAGACACACCACACTCGGTAAGACTCCTCCGGACATCCATGCCCCCGCCGAGATTCGAACCCGCAATCCCAGCACTCGAGAGGCCGCAAACCTACTCCGTAGACCCCACGGCCACTGGGATCGGTCATCGTATTAAATACAACAAACGTTAAAGAGCTTTTCATAGCTATCACAGTAAATCGCATTTTGTATAAATCATATACTTCGCCAATCCCGGTGGCCGTGCGGGCTAAGTCGTAGCTCTGCGGCCGCTTGATTGCTGGGATCGCGGGTTCGAATCCCGCTCACGGCATGGGATGTTCGTCTGTTGTGTTACATAGTTAGCAGCCTCTGCAACGAGCTGATCACTCGTCCAGAGGAGCCCTACCGGGTGTGTCTAATTGTGTGTGATCTAGAAACCTCAACAATGATGCGGCCTAGACCCGAGTTGGGCTGTTGCGCCACAGAAGAAAGAAAAAAGTGATCTATTTGAAGACACAAAACTTCTATAAAGTGTGCGGTGTTTTGTGCGTAAAGCTGTTTGCCTACATCATACCCGAACAAGGGCCCTTTAAATCCGCATGTCGCTGACCAATAAATATCACGGAAATATTACAAAAACAGCCGCTTCCCTCGCACTTCTAGCCTCAAGAAAACAGCACAAATAAATTAATTCAAAATACCCATTTAAATAATGTAACTTCGCCGTTTAAACTGGTATTGTTGCAATACATTGTGGCATGAAGAACTGACATGGGCGTCAGAACATTTATGACAAAGGCCACGCCAGTTATTGGACGCTGGTTCGCTAGCCGCACGTGTAAAACCAACAGTAAGCGGTGTACCCAACCAACTCAATTATTGTGTAATTATTATTGTAAATATATAACTTGCTAATGTGGCCGCAGGCTGCATAATACAAGGTAGGGGGCCGCGGGTTGGGGACCCACCAAGACTCTAGCAAATGTGACCTCTGGTGAATACGGTCGTGGAAGTCTTCACTTACACTTTTCCACGGAACCCGGTCACACGTCACAGAAATGTCATGAAGTATAATCACTAACTGCCATAAAATTAGACACACATACTGGCGTCTTTGGGTAACAGAGGACATCTGTCGACAGTCACTGTAATGACTGGAAAGCAGATAAAATCCACACACGGACAAATATAAGATAATTATTAGCAGAACTAATGGCGACAGCTGTACGATTGCTGTACTTAACTTCCGGTTTTAGAGCTTGGAAGATCTGTCGTGCTTGACTTTGGATAAGCACGGCGCAACAGGAAGGTTGATGAAGATTGAAGGAAGACTGAGATGAAGCATAAAGCTGTTAGTCCATGTTGGCACACCTGAGAGGACTTCAGCCTTGATGTGTCAGGTTGGCTGAAGCTGTACATTTACCATTCGAGTTGTCGCCCAACAAATTTCTCTTCCACCAGAGGAGCGTGACTTCCGTTATTCTGGAAATGTCGCACTCTGCCGGCAGTTAAATCCGACAGTATCATCCCCAACGACTTAGCGTGGCGTCTTTATAGCCTCTCCACTGCAGTGTCAAAGCCCTGTCTGTATAAACGAGATCCCAACGACCGAGACATGCCACAGTAATGAACATTCTACTCGGCAGTACGCTGCGGAGCGCCCTGCAGAAACTAAAACAAACATCAATTACAGTATATATAAAGTTTCAGTCCGTACCGCGCAGTAAACACACTCCATCTCGGTTATATAAACCAGTCAGTTAATGCTGTATAAGGAAATAATCTCTGTTTGTTCTGAGATCCACACAAAACACATAAATACACAGTGTGGGCAGAACGTAGAATTTGTGAATGTTAAACCTGGTGGTACATACAGTAACCACCGGGCTTTGAAAATTAATGTGAAGCTGACCGTCACTCAGCTATTCACGAAATTCTCGGTCTCTTTTGGAGCCCGAAGGCTTACTGCTGTGTACAGAAGGGTCAGGCAAGGCGGAAGGTGGTTACACTTCTCGATGTCAGGTTAAGTGACCCACATTTCACTTCTTGAACGTCTGCATCAGCGTAAAGCCTCCGAAGCCTAAAATGGATCTACGTTATATAGCACGTAACAATTCAGTTCTCGCCTTACACAATGCTGTGTGCTTTCGTAGGCTTCACACAGAAGTAACGGTTGTTCACTGTGAGAATCGTATGCAGCACAAAAATCCACTGCTGTGTGAAAAATACAAAGTTCTCTTAAGTGTTAAGATACGAAAATAAAATGACGCTTAGAGAGCTACCGTAATTTGCCCTATAACCTCTAGTGCAGATGAATCATTTTATTGTGTTAATTCCGTAGGTCCTATTTTAAACGGCTGCAATACCACTCGACCCCAAACACTGCACACTGCTCACACACTGTGCAGTGTGTGCAGTGTTTCACACGTTGGTCACAATAAACAGCCACTATCTGCCTAACAGCATTAACCGCCTGGTCCTTGTAATGAAGCCGAAGTGTGTTTATATGTGAGGAAAAACTGAGATTACTGTTTCGATTAACTTCATTGTTACTTTCTGCCCCACAGAAAACACACTGCTTCTGCATTACGAGGAACAGCAATGCATTCGAGATTTGAGACTTCCACAGCGCTGATATTGAGGATTGCGATCTTCAGATATGTTACATTGTGCAGCGGGATTAACAAATCCCGGCTTTTCGAGGGAACGCAATACCATCTTATTGATGCTTGTAAGGAGTCCTAGAGGAAGTACCATGCTCATCCGAAACGTCGGTTCTGTTAAACGCGCTACACAGTGCAACATCGCAGAAGACTACAATTCTCTACAATCCATACGCCCCAACAAAACAATCTTCGTTGATTCAGAGAACATAACTAACACGTAAGAACATAACTAACACGTAAGAACATAACTAACACGTACGAACATAACTAACACGTAAGAACATAACTAACACGTAAGAACATCCTCTCGGTTTAAACCCGTTTTTTTTTTTCAATTTAAAAGCAATGGACTATAAAAGCTGCCTCATTCTGCAAAAGTTTTTGGGCACCCCTCGTATTCTTTGTCACTGAGATCCGACAGAATACTTCACAATTCCAGTGTCTAGTTACACAATTCGCTAGGACCCGTAACAATCAATTCTGCAGCCTTACGGTATAGTTTCACTGCATTTACGAAATGTAAGGTCCTTTTACTTCTTATTAAAATTATGACTTGCTGCCCATTACCGTGATATAAGAAATGATCTTCGCTTCTGGCGACGGCGTGTTCTCGCTTTTGACTCGTGTTTACTGCATTCAGAGCGGAACATTCACACTTCACTTTCATACAAATTGTTTTGTAAGGGTCAATGTAAGTTCAGATCCAAGGCGTCGAAATCAAGTGAAATCGAACGGGTCACGCACAGTCGAATCTCAATACACTTATTTTCCTTCCATTACGTACACAATGTGCTACGCGGAACAACAAAGGAGTGTGAAACTTTGGTCTCGCATATAAAAGGTAAAGGTTCACCCTATAACAGACCCTGAGGGCCCAAGAGGGGGAGTAGAGGTATAGCTCTACCCTTTCGTGAGCCTCGGCACGAGGAGGGGATGGCGTGGCTAGCCCCCGCCCCGGCCGCTTTACCCCCGGGAAAGGGGTCTCGCATATAAAGGGAAAAATATACACTCAGGTGTTTGGGAACAGAGTGCCGAGAAAGATATATGGCCCTGAGAGGGAGGAAACAACAGGAGACTGGAGAAGACTACATAACAAGGAGCTTCATGATCTGTACTCCTCACCAAATATTATTACGGTGATGGAATTAGACAGGACGTGTTGCAAGTGACATTTGTTACATACGTGGGCGAAAATAATGTGTACGTGGTTTTGGTGGGGAGAAATTAAGAACAGAAACCACGTGGAAGACACAGGCGTAGATGGCAGGATAATATTGAAATGAATCTTAAATAAATAAGACTTCACGGAGTACATATAATTTGGCTCAGGACAAGTGACAGGGTGTTATGAACACGGTCACGAACCTTCGGGTTGCATAAAATACATAAGGGAAATATCTTCTAAGAAACGTAAGCAATACAGAATGCGCATTAAAAATTGCAAGGTACAGGAGATCGTGTGCAAACTGCTTGCAGTGTGGTGTGAACTGCTGCGAGCAAGAAATTTCTTTATGCTGTTTCAAAATGGGGCGCCTGCCCCTTTGCATATTCGTTCA
The DNA here is from genome assembly GCA_013340265.1 of Coptotermes formosanus. Classification (NCBI taxonomy): domain Eukaryota; kingdom Metazoa; phylum Arthropoda; class Insecta; order Blattodea; family Rhinotermitidae; genus Coptotermes; species Coptotermes formosanus. The sequence continues at coordinate 113,777 of BLKM01000194.1, forward strand.
CAACACCGTTTCCAAAGATTCTCAGAGAAACGAAAACAGACTGAGAGGTGTTACAGGAACCGCTGAAAATATAGAAAGTTTTTAAGAAATTTAATTTTAATACGCCAAACAAAAATGATACTAAGGGAATATTCTATCAAATAAGGCCCTTGCTCTTTATTCTTACAAATACGCACACATTACTTAAAACTTTGAAATGTGAAGTTCATCTGACGCAGGCCTGTATTTATAAATCCATTCTACGCCTCACAGTAAACACAGTACACCCCCATTACAAGGATTAAGTGTTTAATGCTGTACAGGTAAATAAATGCTGTTTACTGTGAGAATCACATCAAACAAACTTTGAAGCAGGCAGTACAAATATTTTGTATTTTGCTGAGACGGTTAATACGACGAAAAACGCGTTCTTTCGAACAACTAGTGCGTCTAGAACTGTTTTGCTTCGAACATGGGGCGATTATTCATTTGTCTTTCATCTTGCAGTTTCGTTGCTATGCTAATGTTCCGTGTTACACAACAAGAGAAACAGCCATTAAGCAAGTCATTTTGTAACTGGATTTAAAACAAGTGAGAAGTGCGTGTTCTGTAATACTAAACTCGATTATTTAGCAACATGTGGCGCAATTTATACTTTTGCAACCTCATTTGGCCTAGTTCAAATTTATACAGTTCTCAAATCCAAGAAGAAGTTAGTATGACGTAAATAACACAACGTATTCCGTCCGACACAACCTTCATTTGTTATTAGTTTCCGCAAACATTACATGTTTCGGCCAAGCCCATCACCCTTAGGTGTTTATTTTATAAAAAACTTAAAATTTAAGGTAGAAATATAATGTTGCGGGATTTAACAAGTGATATAAACATAAAATATAACTGTTGGAGTGTCATTTAACACAAACGATGTGGTGTATAATTTAAAACCTCAAATTAAAAAAATTTTAGGATGCTAGTTCCTAATCAAAAAGTATTAAAATGACAATTAAATTTTCCTCTTCTTTTTATGCTTTGGAATCCATTATATAAATCCACTATTTCAAAAATGTCTAATGTTGAGAATGTGACCCAATATAAGTACGAGTAATGTAAATACTAACCTAAAAACTTAAGAATTAAACAGCTTTACAGTTTTTGTACTGGTTTTAAACCATCATGAGTATGATTATGCACCAGTTGACACTGCTCCATATCACAGAAGATCCGAACTCTAATCTGCTATCAACATTTTGATTTACATGAAAGTAACAACAGTTTTGAGTGCTCCAGAGCCACTCTCTACAGGCCAAGTGTTAATGTTCCACGCATTCTGCACCTCCTCAGGTGAGTGCACCGGCTACTTCAACCACGCGGAAAATCAGCCCGTGATGAACAGATGAAGTCTCGTCCCTGCTGGAAAGTGCACCCCTGACTGTCTTCCTCAGTCACTTTAATGTCGGAACTGTCGATATGGGTTCGATTCCAGGCAGAAGCAAACACCAACCAAGCAACCAAACCCTAACAATTTGTGTTATTTACCGATGCTGTCAATACAGCACCGCTGACAGACAAATGTGTGCACATCAGTGGAACAACTGATACTAGAAGACGGAAGCACAGTCCAAATCGGCTATAACGTCATGAAAGGGACTGAATATTTTGTATCGTTATAAACGAGTGTTGTTATAACCGAGAAGCATGATGTTATGGTTAACACTGAGGAATTAATTGGTACCACAAAATACCTGACGCTACAGACGAAGTGTCGTATAAACCGACGTCGCTATAACCGGGTTCGACTGTATTTGGATAAATGTCTGTCCCAATGTCACATTCATAAACAAGGGCGTTGGAGTTCCGCTTGGGCACACCGTGGGCCACTGTTAAACTTTAATGCATATGAAACACAAAGCTGGAATGTGAGAAGGGTGTCTCATAAACGTGAATAAAATGTGAGCTAAATTCGGTCAATGTAATTCTGGTAATTAAATTCTGGTTAGTCTTAAAAAAATGACACTTCACATGAAGGCACTCTCATGATAGTTCTCATACTTCACATCAGATCCTACTTAAATTTAAGTCAGTAACCCCTACAACACTCTTGGGTTGAAAAAACTTCAAACACTAGTACAGGAAATGAAGATACGTTTTTATGCCAAATACATTGCGTCCGAAAATCATGCCGTTTATGACAGATTACATGTACTGCACAGTGAGAAGCCACAGAAATAAGTGACATTCGACTGAGAATATGGCGCCAGATAGATACGATTTGCCAAAAACTATGGCACAAATACAAACACGTAGTTCTATCGGCGGTCACATGTACAAAAATCTGGAAATTTACGAAACGAATCAACTGTCAGTACGATCTCTTTAGCCGCGTTTTATGCATAGAAGTGTATCTACCACATTGCTTAAACATACGTTCCAGAAGTGAGTGGATTTTGAGTTCGACCGACAGATTACGTTCAACAGTAAATACCTTAACTGTGCAATATTTTACCTACAACTGACACAATACACTTAACAGCACACACTCCCGGTTTAATAACTGTTCAGTTTTTACTGTTTATCAAGTCACAATTCACAACGAATGCTCAAAATGTCCTCCACCTGAATCAGTGCACACATGGACACTCTGATCATGGACGGTTACACCCTTTCAAAGGCCCGGGCGCCGTTACAAATTGTTTGACAGGCATCTAGATGCGTCGGTGAAGTGCCTCTTAATTCTCAGCTGCAGCTGAACGCACTAGGGTCCTTAAAGTGCGCCCCACGGATAAAAACATGAACTGAGGGCGGGCGAATGTGGGGGCTGCACCTCGAAAACCGTTTCCGGAAACACCTCCTTTTTATGTAGGGAACTCCCTCCTGAATTCCGTCCAAGCATTATAGACACACCCTGTATAACAATCCTTGTACGAAAACCATTTACATTGTGTCAATGTTGGTACAAAATACAGAAAAATACGTAAAGTAATGCACATTAGAATATTACTTCTTTTTAAAACTGGTACGAAGAATTATTACGGGTTTCGTAACTTGACTGAAGAACTTCACGTCTGCACACCGACCGCTGTTGCTGCTGGCGGAGAAAAATGTGCGTGGATGGATGCCTGGGGACTGAACCCACACACGCCACGGTCGCACTAGCTGAAGGGCTCCGCGACTGCGGTGAGGGGGGCCGTATCTTAAAATATAACCTGGCATTTGCCTTACACCTGAAGAGAATCACGAAGAAATTCATTACAGTTCGGCAGTAGTAAGAGACTTCTCTCCACTGCATGCAGCTGAAGTCACCCAGTTGACTGTCCGATGTTCATTGAGCAAACCACACAGGGCGTTAAACTGATGTCTCACCTTTCATCAACGTCGACGTTAAGAAGACACAAAACTCTACCTCCACTCCCAAATACTCCTTCATGTCAAGGTACTTAACCCTTTAAAGACGGAACGTATCTGTTTCATATAAGGACTCAGTGCGTACAGCGCTGTAAACACTGTCCACTTCGGTTATAAAAACCAATCTCTTAATGTTTTATAAGGCAAAAGTTGCTGTTTGTTCTGAGATCCGTACAAAACACATAAACGCAATGTGGGCACCACGTAGAGTTTTTTAATGTTAAACCTGGTCGTATGTAAAGTTACCGCTAGGCTTTAAAAGGGTAATTAAAGAAAGACTGCAACCACACTGCAAAGGTCAAATTGTAACATAGTTTTTGCATTCTGAACGACAGTTTTGTATTTCCTGGCACGTACAATGGGAAAGTTTGTGTAATGCGTCTTGCACTGCTTATTTATTACTCGGCAAGCTGAAACGCAAGCATTCACAGCGTTCCTTGTTGACTATTTACCAACGTGCGTGGAAGAATGTTTGTGACAAGATCAGGAGAGGCACGTACAGCGCCAGTCACACATCCAACAGCAACATATTACGGAAGTGTGTTCTGGTGCTTTCACAGCAGTGTAACTGTGAATGCCAGTCTGTGGGCTGAAACACTGCGTCGTTCGGCGAGTGTTTCCAGACGTGTCGGAGGGCAAGTGTGGAACCATTCACGCAATGACGCAGTGTCACATCCAGGCAAACCGGACCCTCAAATTATGACAATCTGGAACACCGGACAGAAATATCATCGCTTTGCTTCCACACTCCTCATTTTATACTTTAAAACGCTGTCCACACTGCTTATGAGTCTTTCAGTGGGTCCCCATTTCTTTCATGGTCCACATGAGCGTGGCATGCGTCGACCTTCGTCTCCCAGATACTATTTCAGCAGCACCTAGACTATTTTTGTATCCTGTACACCTACGTCTTATTATGCGAAAATCTGCGCTGAAAGTTTTGAACAATGACCAGACAAATGTCTTTTTAATAACAGACACCTACCTACGCATACAGTATAGTCCGTAATTAAGTGGAACCGATAAACCCGTTACGAACATCGGAATAAATTTCCAATGTTAAACACCGACCTGATTCCAAAAACTTACAAATAGGTTATGAGTAATAAAAAAATACAGCCGAACCCGGTTATAACGTCATCGGTTTATACAACAACTCGTCTATAGCATCAGATATTCTGTGGTACCAATTAATTCCTCACTGCTAACCATAACGTTACACTACTCGGTTATAACCCTCGTTCATAACGACACAAAATATTCTGTCCCCTTTATGATGTTATAACCGAGTTCAACTGTACTAACAACCTCGAAAAAAAAAATAAACGCACTAACATTTATTTTTAACATAATACAAGAACTTTCTGAAGTATGAAATACACTCGGTAACTGAGGACGAACCTCAAATATCATACAGTACGAAGGAAATCAGACTCACAGAAAGAGACAGTTTGGCTGAACTGAGAGTGACCTCATGCTCACAGGAATTTGGGGAGAACTGTCCCAAAGCGCTACAATTAAGATGCGGCAGCGTACTTCCATCAGTGATCCAAGAATGGCCAACGACGCCATATACATCTTGAAGCTTTTGCGGCGACAAAATTCCGTAAGATCTTTTCAGGCAGACAGTCGCGTCTAAGTATGAAATTCTTCCAACGTTTCAGGGACTGACTGTAGCGCCATCTTCAGAATTCTCCTGACGGCTTTGAAGCTGTACGACGCCACGTTACGACGTTATTAATCTCATTTCTCAGCAGCCCATGTACCCGGAAATGGAAAGTGATTCTCACGAGTTCCGGTTGTTAACGCGGAACTTTCCCATGGCGACCATATACGTGGGACGAAGCCTCATTAGACGCCCCATCACCAACGACACTGCACACTGGATCAGTGCCCATCAGAAACTGACTGTACGCTTTCACGGTGATTCACTGTAACTGTTGACCCTGTTTCTTCTGCGGGTTCGCAAAATTACGATAGGCGACTATTGGCTTCGTCAGGGCCATCAGCTCACATGGACCAACTCTGGAACAACTGGACGGATTTTCATGACATTTGATATTTGAGGCTTTTTTTTCGAAAACACATCGATATTTTATTATTATTATTATTATTATTATTTCTTACTGCAATTGGGTTTTCACCCGGTGGCAGCAGCCTTACACCAGTACAGACACCACAATACAATAACACATACATAAACTGAACAGCACAAATTGCAGTACACGTATTGGCAGTTCACCCACACAATACACTGTGTCTACACTAATACAATATACCTACATAAGTACAATATACCTACACAAATACCATATACCCACACATTACAAAATACTTACACAAATACGATATACCCATAAAATACAATATACCTACCCAAATACAATATACCTACACAATTACAATCTACCCATACAAATACAATATACCTACACAAATACAATATACCCATACAAATACAATTACGTACACAAATGCAGTACAAATACAATATATCCCCATAATACAATATATGTAAACAAATACAATACAAATACAATATTTCACATGTACTTAAAATCTGACAACAATAACGGGTACTTTATATGAGGACCTATGTACATTTATTGCAGTACCTTGCTGAATTCTTCTTAGAATGAGAAATGTCTCAGACAAGAGTTGTAGAAGAAATCAAAACACACATTTTATGTTAAATAACGTTTTTCCGAAAATCATGCTGTTTATGAGATAATGTGGAAAAATATGTTAGAGCCACACAGGCCACAGATGACAATATAATACGGCGCATGCGCTTTGCATGCCGAATAACTAAGGCTACAGACACACACACGCACAATATGTAATACTTATTGCTTTTCCACGGCAACAATGGTTACGCGAACGCGCCTCTATGTTACGTTACACGTACAGTGCCCGTCCTGTTGAATTTCTGCGCAGTGTGGCAGTGGCAAGTGTCCACGATACGAAGGAACTGCTACCTGCCTGACCTGGAACCTTAAAGGCTAATTCACACATGCCATGCCGTGCCCGTGCTGCGCCCATGCCGTGCCGCTAGAGGTTTAGATTGTGTCGTTCCCATATGATTTACACAGGGCGACCGTGTTTAATTCACACATGCCATGCCGTGCCCGTGCCGTTCCCCTGCCGCGCCGCTTCGAAAGCGACTTCTCAAGGCCACGGCACAGCGCGGCAGGGGAACGGCATGGCATGGGTGAATTAACATCGGCCCTCTCTACGGCTTGTGGACGACCTGCCTACGTTCGGCTTCTTCCGGCTGACAGGCGGAGTCTCACGAAGGATGATGATGTAGGCAGCAGATTAGCAGTTCGGATTTTTCCGGCTACCACGCGGACTTTCACGAAGGAGACGGCAGGGCAGGGGCACAGTACGGCATGTGTGAATTAGCGCGGCATGGGCCGGCATGGCATGTGTGAATTAGTCTTAAAACAACGTAAAGGTCTGGCCGGCATCGGTCAGGATTGAACAGGACAATACTTTCACACTGTTTATGCTTCATAGTGTTAATGACCCAAGTCTGCTGCTGAGCCCACAAACTGCAATAAAACCTTGTAACAGGGACCCTGGCCACTATCACGAGTTGCTATCAGTTGTCCGCTTTAAGGCAGTACAGTTACACGCCGAACAGCGCGGCATGGCAAAACACTGCTATTACATAGCCTAGCCCGCCTTAGAGCTGTACATATTGGCTGTTTTTATTCCTGCTTGACCGATAAGCGCCGGCCTGAAGCTCTCGGGAGTTTTTATTAGTTTCCACCGGTTATCACTACGATCCTTTTGTCTAGCTCCCTTCACTGACTGTCAAGCGTCCAGAGCCGCGGCGTACGACGCAACGCAGGCGGAACGTTAGGCCGGCGCTTATCGGTCAGGCAGGGAAAAAACACCCTATACTGGGCGTACGAGATTAGCCGTGTTACGTCATATTAACCATATCTGGGGCTTCAGTTTATCCTTCTATGGTTGTTTTGCGTTCATGTCACGTTCAGTAAACCCCTTTACATCCCAGTGGTTACTGTATGTACCACCAGGTTTAACATTCACAAATTCTACGTTCTGCCCACACAGTGTATTTATGTGTTTTGTATGGATCTCAGAACAAACAGCGATTATTTCCCTATACAGCATTAACTGACTGGTTTTTGTAACCGAGACGGAGTGTGTTTACTGCGCGGTACGGACTGGAATTTAACTATCCCCTCTAAAGCCCAGTGGTTCCTATATGTACCGCTAGGTTTAACATTCACAAATTCTACGTTCTGCCCACACAGTGTGTTTATGTGTTTTGTATGGATATCAGAACAAACAGCGATTATTTCCCTATACAGCATTAACTGATTGGTTTTATAAACGAGACGGTGTGTTCACTGAGCGGTACGGACTGAGTCTTTAAATATAACTCAGGTTAATTTTCGTCTTTAATGGGTACGTCCTGAACAGCTGTGCTTAACGTTATGTGAACCCCACTGCGGCTATGACAGGGACTGGAAGTGTAATACACGTATTACAACGAATCTATGGCAATATTTTTGCAATATGGCTTGACATTATATAATTCAGACAATGGTGAGTAATGTGATATGAAACTTATTTAACTAGATATGTAGATAATGTACGATAAAGGTAAATTTCACCGATCCCAGTGGCCACGCGGTCTAAGGCGTGGGTCTGCGGCCGCTCGCTTGCTGGGAATGTGGGTTCGAATCCCGCCAGGGGCACGCATGCCTGTCTCTTGTGAGTGTTGTGTATTGTTAGGTAGAGGTCCCTGCGTCGGGTTGATCACTCGTCCAGAGGTGTCCTACCGAGTGTGGTGTGTGTCTGAGTGTGATCGTGAAGCCTCAACAGTAAGGAGGCCCTGGCCCACTAGGGGCTGTCGCACCACGAAAAAAGAACGGTAGATTTCACCCTATAACATGCCATGCAGGGACAGAGGGGGAGTAAAGGTATACAGCTCTACCGTTTCATTAACTGCGGCGCTAGATTGGCGGGGGGGGGGGCGTGGATGGTTAACGCCACGCCCCGGCCGCTTTACTCCCGGGAATGACCCGGTACTCTCTATAGCACGTATTAATTATTTAAAGATTACGGTATTTTAGGATGACAGAAGGCATAATTTGGTAGGTAGGTTTTATACTGTGAAGATACAGGCAGCCGCTTCTGCCGAAAAATTGGTACACAGCTACGCAAACGAGTGCAGTCGCGTTCCAGAAGACAGAATCTTGACAACTCGGTGAAAACTTCACATCTGACACTTAATAATTTGCTCACTCTGTATGAAGATGGTTTATTATACACTTACTGGGTTCCTGAATCCGTTGGTTAGCCGTCTGTTTAACTGGCTATCTTGTTAGCTTACTAACTGAATTTTTGTCTGTCAGCAAGAGGGTCATTTGTCAATTCTGGTCAATGAAGCAACAGGCCAATTCTGTCCAGGCCGCCCGTTATTTGGGTTTGCAAATCTCCAAAGGGGTTTATTTGGGTTTGCAGACACACAGGGGGATCAATCCCTTACAATGGACAACACAAACACAAAGAAAAAAGCCTACTGGCTACGACCTCATCGGTAGTGAGCCGTCGTCCCACAAACGCCATGTTATAAACAGGGGTTACGTTCCTGGAAACACACTGCATACCATAAAAATATCACTTTATCACAAAAATGAATGAAAATAAAGCATAAATACTGTGTATTCCTTTACGTTTAATGCATAAAAACAAATTTATTACGGAAGCATTGCACGTAGAATGCAACTGAAAATTCTGACACACGTAACATCAAAATTCCATTCACGATGTTTGTTCGCCTTCAGCACTTCAGCCGAGCGGTTTTATTGAAGACGATGTGTTGGGGAGGGTGCTGGACTACTGGAATCCTCAAAACCTGATCTCACTATATAGTACGTAGAAGAATGGACCAGACTGTTGGGGCCGCGGCTGAAACTTGAGAAAAATCGGTCGTTGTCGTCGATTTTGGGGACTTTGCTGTATTTGCTGGCCGTAAGTTCGAGTTAATCATTACTCTGGAGGCCCTGGTTACTACTACAAATGTCGCTAAAGCGGGGGTCGCAGGTCGAGACCTCCTAAGTCGCGGATTTACTCTATATGTGCATCCATGCGCTAAGTGGATTCGAACACACGATCCCAGTGTTCAAGCTGTAGAAGGCATTACACTGCTTAGACCGAGTGGTTACTGTCATCGTATCTCAAATATTTAACTATTCGGTCAGCTAAGCTGATAGCTCACTTTGCTGTTCAGCTGTTTTGTCTGCTAAATCGCTGATTAGTTACCTACTTACCTAAGGCGCCCACTCACGTACAGTTTGCCGGAAGACCGTGGACTGAACGGCCGTGCCTTCCGCCCGTTATCGAACGCCAACACACACAAACGAAATTTCGCCGTCAGTCCGTGGACTGCAGGCAACCCATGCAGTCCACGGACTGACAGCAATCGCTATGTTCGCCACACACCTACCGATGTGCTTCAGTCCGGATTCTAGCAGCCGGACTAGTCACGTCGTCATTGCTATAGCACTTTGCGAGCATGGGGCTTTCTAGAGGAATAACTTGTGATGTTCTGATTTTATTATGCGAATCCTCATCCTTTACAATAACATACCGTCAGACACAACACCACATATATTGCGTATTGGTTCATTAGATGTACATGTTTCGAGTCATACACAGTCATCATCACGTAAAATGTACAGAATAATTAAACACAACCCTTCATGTGTATTACATAAATGTTTAGTGAGATCTCACTATTTTCTTACATAAAATATAAAATGTCAGGGAATGGTAAATGTGTTTAGATTTTTTTCGTCTTCTTCTGTTTGTTGTGTCCCAAGTATATTGTCGAAATTCCAACGTTATAGGTTTGAATTAGAAATTGTAGAGTAACTCAGTTGCAGTTTGCCGCGAGCTGTACTAGACGGCATGGTTAGAAAGTTCCATAATATTACGCGACTCCATATGAACTATGCAGCCAATCGGAATGTGTTTCGCAAGGATACGTGTTAAGTATTCAAATATGCTGCACGAAGGTCTGTAACATTCCATATATTGTATATGACTGTCCTGTACTCGCGTGTTGTTTTGCTCGGCAGGTAACTGAGTACCGACATCCTTATTTATATGTTGACACAACGGGATGACCCAACACAAGTTTATCCTTCACCTTCCATGGACAGATGTGCTCTTTATGCACACTAATAAATACTGAAATGAATTCCGGCCTGATGCACTTGGACTTCATTGAAAGAAAGACTGCCAATTCACCCATAACGCAGCGGACTGAAGGCGGATTTCGGTCGAGGCTAAAGATTTCCTTCAGTTCGCTGCCTGACGGCCGCCGGCAGGCGTTTGCCCATACACACAGTTCCCAGAAAAGATAACCGGCAAGAAGGTTTCTGTCTATAACCGGCCAGAAGGTTTCTGTCTATAACCGGCAAGAAGGTTTCTGTCTATAACCGGCCAGAAGGTTTCTGTCTATAACCGGCCTGAAGGTTTCTGCCTATAACCGGCCTGAAGGTTTCTGCCTTTCGGTGATCTGAATGTGTGTGGGGAAAACTGACCTTCAGTCGGGGAACTGTCAGATAACGGCCTGACAAATAATTGCGCGTGAATGGGTACCTTCAGTCTTTGGCCAGTTATTTAGTTACACAACTATATAACTGGTTATTTAGTTTATTACTTAACTGTTTATTCTGTTAGTTGGTTCACTGGCCACGCAATTAAGAACACTGTTAGTCACGTCTGTTAATCAGTCCTCCATTTTAGGCAGTTCAGAACTGAACAGTGGAGCTAGCTATATGGACAATCAGCTGCAGCGTCTTGTGATATCTACACTCCATGTGGGGAGGGGACCCTCAGACCGTGGCCGTACTAGTGTTGCCTTCCGCGGCAGTCCCGTTATGTTGTAGCAACGGTGTGGCAGGCCCAATGACCTTCATTGCCTTAACGTTACAGCAACACGACTGACTACAGTGACGACACACATTCCTATACGCAGGTCGAAGCACAGTAGAGCTGAAGGTTCTTACAGCCGTGTCACTACAATGAGCTACTCGAATCTGATACAGTGTTGTCTGGTGTCAACATTCCAACGTTTTGGCGCAACCTGCTACCTCTATCTTCAGCGTCGATTCTGCGGACGGAGGCACCTAGTTCCTCATAAACGTCGGTACCTATTTACCAACTGCATGACCAGGTAGCGTAGTCAGTATAGAGACGAGGCTATGAGCTTCACGGTCTGGGGTTCGAATGCCGGTAGGAAAAATATATTTTTCTCTTATCCAAAACGTCCGGGCCGGCTCTGGGACACACCTTGCCTCCCATTCAATGAAACCGGGGTTCTTTCCCAGGGGTTAAAGCTGGCGAGGTTAAGAGTGAGTGGAGGTATACCTCTACTGCCATACATGCCTTCACACTACGTAGAAACCCATCATCTTTACATTCACCACTGACAGAACTTGCAACTTCAATTAGAATTCGGGGTACTGATATTCGGGCCCCGCGGTGGCGATGGCAGGCCGGCCCAAACTGTCTCGCCGCTACTAGTCGACTCAAAACGAGATAATAGGATCAAAAGTACTCGTACGATGTGATGAACGGACAAAAGCATGAAATAAGTGTACTTTCCTTGGGGAGAGGAGGGAGAGACTCACTGCTCATATCTTAGTTTTATAATTCACTTCCATTACCCCTACAGGGGCAGCTTAAACTTTTACCTTTACTTTACTACGAAAAAAGAAGCAGTACATAATCAGACTAATATATGTGTACGAAAATGTAGAAGACCATAACGATGTGATAAAGGAAGGAAAAGGGATACAGAAAGAAATAAAAAAATTCATCGGGCTGTTTCTTGCTCTTTGTCACGCGCATAAAAAGATCAACATAAGTCGGAGTCAGTCTACCATTTTAGGTTCCACGTTGCACTCCAACATCAGAGACAAACACTGGTGAAGATCAAACTAAATATCTATCTATTATATCTAAATAACTATCGGAATGTAGTATGTCAAAACGCTATGAGTAACTTCAAAAGGTCAAACTGCAACAAAGAGATCATTTACCAGTTTCTTTTCAACTTTACATCATTTTTGTACAAAACACTTAATTCGTCATCTCATTAATGATTTTCTTCCGCCATATTGCACGTACAGTAACTTTCTCCTGCAACAAAATGGCGACAGTCACGCTCGAATCAGTTCCAATCACTCACCAGAGCAGAACAGGTTCAACCAAAAGAGCTGTTCCTCCGAGCTATAAACCCAGGCCGCAGAGCCTTTTGTGTTGTTCCGCCAATCATGAAGTCTCCTATTATCTGTTACTGAACGTGTAATGCTAATCTAGTTGCAGAGAATTATCACGAAAAATAGTGTCATTGCAGTCTGCAGTGAAGTACTTCGCACGTCACCAACCTGGTGTACATACAGGGCCTACAGGAGACTCCTTCTTGAGAAGCTAACAGTTCGTTAACTGCTGAAGAAAGCCCCAAAACCCAAAAGATTCATTACCGTGTTCACGTGTCCTTATCCCGGGCCAGATGAATCCACTCCACATACTGTAATCCTATTTCTTTAAGGTCTTTTTTAACACTATCCTCCCACTTACAACTATGTCTTTCAAATGGGGTTTCCTTCAGCTTTTCCCGTTACATTTCTGTGTGCATTTCTTTCTTCGCTCCTATGGTTGTCACATGGCTCGTCCTTCTCATCCTCCTTGGTTTTATCACGTTAATATTATCTGACGGATACCAATCACGAAGCCCCCCATTATGCAATTTTATCCAGCCTTGTCCTTCTGTTATTCATTCATATCGTCGACAAAGAATAGTATTTACTCTTAAATTGTTCAAAACTACCATTCGTCAAATATTCCTTTGAAGACAACAACCAGCGATTCATCTCGAGTTCCATAATTACCTACTGAGGTCCGGTGACATGGAGGGACGCAACAGTTCACGACTGGAACCTTCATAAACCACGGCCATACTGTGCCAATGACATAACCGCCCTTCGTAGTGCACTATGTTTCAGTATGTTAAGCACAACAGAAGATTTTAATTTTGCTACGAAAATCCGTCTCTGTGCTTAATTAACAACATCCTCACTAAGATCAACGGGTGAGTGGAGGTACTGCTACACGTATTCTTGATATCGGTGCCAGGCGATCCAAGTAGTTAGACTTATTTCCTGGACGCTTTACCCTAGTCCCCGGTACTTGCTGTGGGCCCAAAAGTTTGTCTGGACGCTTCGAAGAGGGAAATAATCTCTTGGTACTACCAGGAATCGAGCACCGAATCTTCGATCACCCAGCCCGGAGCTTAGTCGCTATACTGAGTGGGCTATACAGGCCCTCCCCTTTCCAACTGTATGGTCACCTATCGATTTTAAGTGGGTTTTAGATATTTTGTAGCTTCCAGTGACGATGATGATGATGAATAATCAGCTGTTAAATGTGGGGAAGGAAGCTTTTTACTAATTGTAACCCACGTTTACAGCACTGTTCCAGGTAAGTGTTAAACGAGAAAACTCCTGGATACGAATGAAGGCTACTAACCATTACACCGAAACGTCGGATAATTACCAAGGCTGTGGAGTCGGTACATAAAACGTCCGAATCCGACTCCTCAATTTTTAAATCTCCGACTCCGACTCCTGTTCCTATATAAGAGCTCAATATGTATTATACGTGTAATAATGGTAAAGCTACTAATGTGGTAAATGGTATCATAAGACATTTCATCACCACCACGTGAATCATCAGGCTACTTTTTTGACTTATAACCTGTTTTTAAATATCAGTCTAATGGTTATTATAATTAGTATCTATTTCAGATTTTATATCCAGGTCAGAGTCAGAGTCCGCACATTTTTACCGACTCCGACTCCACCCAAAATTCCTTCCGATTCCGAATCCGACTCCGACTCCACAGCCCTGACAATTACACAGGCAGTCTCAGAGTTACGTAGGGGCTCCGTTCCTGAAAACTTTACGTAACCTGACATGCACTTAAGTGAAAACTGACCCCACCCCCACCTATTTATAATACCTCATCGGCTACGTGTACGTCTTTACAGTGTCAGTGCACATGTTTAAAATTATAATCATATCAGTTTTCTTCATATGAAATACACAGAGCAAAATACACGCCTTTTTTTTCCCCATTGGCGCAACAGCCCCCAGTGGGCCAGGGCCTCCTCGTTATCGAGGCTTCACGATCACACTTAGACACACTACACTCGGTAGGACTCCTCTGGACGAGTGATCAGCCCCACTCGGAGACCTCTGCGTAACAACACACAACATTCACGACAGACATCCATGCCCCCCGCCGCGATTCGAACCCGCAATCCCAGCAAGCGAACGGCCGCAGACCCATGCCTTAGACCGCGCCGCCACTTGGATCGGCACACATAATAATTACAGCATTAACAATATATTATACTACATTATATTACATTATATATTATATATAATACTAATTACTGATATTCATACTTGATAGCCGTTTTTATGTACGTCCCAGTTTACGTAAGTAGCATGTTACGACCCGGAAACTGCCTGTATAAAAGAACTGTACTCAGTTTTAGGCCACGGTCATGTCCTTTAGTTTTCCTGTTCTTGTGTTTGTAAGAATTTGTTCGCCCGTTCTGTACTCCAGGTGCTCAGTCGCCAGCATTTGAACGCCAGTATCCGGGGCTCAATCCCAGGGCAGTCTACGTGATATTCACAGGGCATAAACCGACAACGGGTCCACACCCCCCCCCACCCCCCCCCCCCCCCCCCCCCCCCCCCCCCCCCCCCGTGCCGGGGGGGGGGGGGGGGCCCCCCCCCAAACTTACGATGGGTATTAGGAACTTCATTTTACAAAGCAGTCAAATTTGAAAGAGGAAAACGTTGGTCCCATAAAACGCAAGTTTTTCATTTTTTCTGTCTATTTTTTATTTGCCATAATTCAATTCAGTAACCAAATATACTATTCATAGGTTGACAAAATATTGGGGGCGGCATTTGGGGCCCCCGCCCCCCCCCGCCCCCGTTACGCCTACCATTCCACCACAGCTCCATATACATCCGTCTACGAGCCGCAGTATGAACAATGGCCTCACTAGCGGCCGCAGTTGAACACACATACTGTCTCAGCTGGCTAGGACACAGTAACAAAAAGTACCTGTCCTAGAAGTACGCAAGTAAACAAGACACAAGCGCTGCTATGAATGTGTTACAAGGCAGTCACGCGTCCGTCCTGTGTCGCATATGCTTCCCGACCGCAATCGGCATTATTTGCACTTCTCTTAGCGCCAGAATAATCGCACAGATCTGGAACAGACGATGCGGGTTTTACGTCACATCTTCCGCTGGATTCCATAAAGCAAACCAGTCAGTCAGTCAGTCATAATCTAAACGCAAAGCGCAGACTTCCTTCAAAATCTACGTGAAGGCCCAGGCAGTACACTAAACCCTTGCTTTATGCCCTAGTTGAAGTTCCTGAAAATGTGAACGTAGATAAAAACGGCGTAAATCAAAAAATGATATTCCCACAATAAGTAATGGAAAATGCGGGGGTTGGCCTAAGAGAGGGCCGCCGGCCAAAGGGCGTTAAATGGAAAATAACAGGGCGTAAATTAATAAATGATGTAACTTGGTAAGGGGCGATAAAATAAACGGGCGTAAAAGTTCCTCCACAACGTCTGCAAGACTTATCAGTCAACTCGGTGTCACAATGCAGATGATAACACATATTGGTAGGTCTGTCTACTGATCCATTAATGTCCCTGCTTCCACGAAAACCCGAAGACTCAAGTCCGTAGTTATAAAATCCCATTATCCATCCCGGGTCAGCTGAATCCAACCCATGTTTCCACACCGGTTTCTGTAAGGCCCTTCCTAATATCAGACTGTCAACTATACATAACGTCTCTCTGTGCCACATTTTTCGACCACTTCTTGTGACAAGTTTTCATTTATTTTGTCTGTGCTACCTTTTTTTTTTTCCCATCTCAGCTTCATTCCTGCGACTGCCTTCAAGTAATTATGTCAGAAACATCAGTCACACACTTCCTGTAACAAGAGGTGCGGGGGGGGGGGAAGGCTGACCCTGAGGTTATATACAATTTATGTTTGATTTTAAAAATTACGTTACAGAAATCATGTCGTAAGTACAACATAACACTGTTTGCTGCTGCATTTATATACATACAAATATACGTACATATTCCATGACCCAACCACAGTGTCCTACGTTCTTGGTATTTTTTAATTTTAATAACTGATTTTTCAAAATTCTAATGTACTAATCATCAGCGGATTTCCGTGGCTGATTTCGGTTGAAGGCACAAGCACGTAAAACTTTTGATACCATAACATATACAAAATCTGCGTTCCTTAAATTTCGGTTTCGGCGCTGTTTGGGGGGGGGGGGGCTACAGCCGGAACGCCCCCCCTCTTGGGTGCACCCTTGCGTAACACGATACTCGGTCAACAGCAGCTGACACGCTGTCGTGAAATAACAAACTATTACACTTCGCCTTTGCATCTACTCTACATGCGAACGTTTGTATTTGATTCAGCATATACGTACACCCCACCCGCATTCCAGCAGAGGCCGTCCTTCCAACGCCAACTGCAAACACATCGTCACCATGGGTCTCTTTCGGCGCTGACGTCATGCAATCTACGTGATTGCTTTACAGGCAGTCAGGATTGACACGGAAACGTTACGCATCTTCTCTCACATTTGTAGCAATTCACGTCCATCACCTTTTGTCACAGTGCAGTATGCTGATCAATACTCCGGCTGTTTATTATGCACCCACAATGACATCCGACACATAGGTACAAGAAAAAATTCTGTTTTTGTTTGTGTTCATTATACGCAGTATAAACATGTGACAGATTTAATTTTGTTATCCTAAAAACGAATATTTGGGGCACGCAGTGACGCAGTTGGTTGAGGCACTGCGCTACACGTCGTAAGGTGGCCGGTTCGATTCCCGAGGTGGTCACTGGAATTTGTTATTGACTTAATCCTTCCGGCCGCACCATGGTTCTGGGATCGACTCAGCCCCTAACAGAAATGAGTGCCAGGAATATTTCTTGGTCAGGCAAAGGCGGCTAGTGTGTAGGTCTACCAACCTTACCGCCTTCATGTGCCAACTGCCTTGAAATCTGGGAGCCTCAACCTCCTGGAACCCTCAGTACTTGTCGACGCCGGTACAGGGATTGCTTTACAAAACCGAATATTTACCACAGCATGTCGTGATAGACGAAACGGCGATGTTACCGGTCAGCGCATAGTAATGGCGGTATGTTACGGGTCAGGGCATGATAATGGCGGTATCTGACCGATCAACGCGTGGCAACGGTACATCATATTCGACTTGCCACTCGACACTGTACGCCTTTACCTTCTGGCACTGAAGCACTCGATAGTAAAGTTGAGGCGGGGAAAATGGACACGCTATGTAGCACATAGGAGCAGAAGAAATTTGTACAATAGGAACCCTGAGACCTGGGCATAGACGGGAAAATAATATTAAAATGCATTTTAAGGAAAGTGATGGGATGATGGGGACTGGATTTATCTGGCTCTGGATGCTTGGGAAATTTACTGGCAAGTTCGATGATATGCGTTTTCCAAGTGCGACTCCGCTTAGCTCTAGACAGGCAATAGTTTGTGGCTTCTTCATGGAGTTGGTTTACGCACTGCCTGTACCCCTTTGGTGAATGGAATACATATAATATTTAAAAAGCAGTTCACACCTCACGGGAAACACATACCGGTACCGTTCCCATTACGTACACAAATCGCTTCCAGGGAATTATATTTATTCTGCGAATCTTACGAAATACATATATACACTGTGCAGGGGCAATGCAGATGGAGCTGATATACACACAGTGGTGTGATTTCGATGTTCGGTGTTTCGATATTTCGTAATCACCGGTTTTCATACCGGTGTTTCGACCTTTCGTGACTGGATACGACGAATCGGGATAAGACCACGTGGTTGGCCGGTCTGTTTCCCCTACTCTCCTGTCATTGCACGGATCACTCTGTTCAGTCAAGCTCTTTCCTTAATTAAGTGAGGTTGGTTATTTTCATGCTCTATGCAATGCAGTTCTCTTTCAATCATTTATTGTATTTCGTGTTTCAAAAAGTGTTTACATTGTATTACAAATAAACTTTCGTACTCGTTAGTCTTTTGAGGTTACTTCATATTTTCAAGACCGATATTTTTCTGGGAACCGAACATGCGTTTCACATTGGAAACGAATCTGACGTTCGTGACGGTTTTTTGGTCAAAACTAGTCACGCACTGAGACTCTGCTCTTGTAATCACTGTGTCTGAAGGGATTAAAGGACAGACTGAAGCCCTTGTACATAATTAAACACCACGCCTTAAAGACACATGGGAGAGTGAAGGTAAAATTCCACTGTTTCTAACCTCAGCACTAAAGTAAGCTGGATGATTAGATACACGACTTGGCCAAAATTTTAACGTCTCCTCCCCCACCACGGGCAGTCCTCACGGTGTCCACTGCATAGGACGCTGGGTGACCTCCGTAACTAGCATGGACACTTCGGGCAAAGCCCTCCATCAGCCGGTAATCGAACCCCGATTGCTTGGATCGTCCGTCCTGTTAATATACTGAATGAGCTATCCCGGTACATACAGGCTGATTCAGATGAAAAGGTCAGTATTTTGGACGGCGACAGTAACGGTCGCTGTGAGAAAGAAAGTTCGTGTGAACATGTGTCTAATTGTGAATGGTTACCGAGACACAGCTGTCTGAATCTACAAACACGAAAACACTGTGAGTGGTAACAAACAAAGAGAAAGTACTTACTATTAACTTTATTCTAATTTTAATTTAATGTTTAAATTACAAATTTTTTACGGTTCACAATAAATGTTCGAATATCTCACCGTCAACCTCAATTCGCTTTTCAACTCGCGTGCGAAGATCGCGTGTTGTTGGCAGCAATGTGGAGTTGGAGTCGGAAGGAATTTTAGGTGGAGTCGGAGTCGATACATTTTTACCGACTCCGAGTCCGACCTCAATTTAAAATCTTAAATACGAGTAGATACTCCACACATTGAACCCTGACAGCTACGATAACCATTCGATTTATACTTAAAAATGGGTTATAACTGTAAAACGTAGCTGATGATTCACGTGATGGTGATGAAACGCCGTATAGATTTACCATTATTAATACATACTGAGATTTTACGAAGGAGTCAGAGTCGGAGTTTCAGAAACGAAGGAGTCGGAGTCGGAATTTTAGAAACTGAGGAGTCGGAGTCGGAAGTTTTGTGTACGGACTCCACAGCCCCGGTTGTTCGTCTGAGTTGATCTTCACATTTCTATATACGGGCTGCAGCAACCAAAATGCCAGCGAGCAATTCGTCTCGTGTATCCACCTTTCTTTTGTAAACTTCGCACTTCAACCAACCCAACAAACAAATCTAATGGAAGTAGGTCTGGAAATTCAAACAGCTCTACCTCGGTAAACATTCAGAATTAGACACATGTTCATATGAACTGTTTTCTCAGTCACCGATAGCATCCCCTAGAAATAAAATTGACCTTCGTTGCTGAATCACCCTGCATAACCAAACAATGAACAAGAAGTCTGTCCTACCTGAGGTAACCTGGATCCACCCGCAAATGTGGAAGACTGTCGTTGACTGGAAGAAGAAAAACAGCAGCATGGAGCAGATGACCAGAAGAGCGAGGATGACAGACAGGCCCACGAAGACAGTGGCGGCCCTAAAGGCAGGGCTGGACACAGTGGAGAGGTCATCCAGGCTTCCTTGGCAGTCCTCTGAGCCTCCCGAAGAACTACGGAAGTAGCACCTTGCCCAAAGCCCGAACCGCCCAGGGTATTCCGACTCCAGTGTGTCACCTATCCACTCAGGGGTAACAAACGCCACTACCACAATTATGGCGTAACATATTGTGAAAATACCCCACAGCACCCCAATTGCTTTCGAGTTGCGAACGTAGTTTGTGGCATAAATGTGCGACGATTCCACGTACTCAACTTTCGAACCCATTGTTCGAATTAGCACACTCACACTACACCCACACTAGAAGTAGCCCACTACTGATAATATCCGCACTACCAAGTAATATTGCGAACCGTTACCTAATCTGTAAAATGTTCGTCACACGTTCATCAGAAAGTCTGCATAACGTGCACATAACAAAATCTTTCAACTTTCCAAATGCTGTGGAGAGCTGGTAACCTCGATCGCACAGCACACAAATGGCGCCTACCTTCCGTACAAACTGACTTCTACTCTGCTAAACACGGCCACCTGCAGCCAGTATCGGCCAGCCAGGTAATTTCTCATACCTGCCGGTAGATGGGGACGTCGTACCATGCTTCGAAACCAAGATTATTTAAAAGTGCGGATGGTTTAACTTCGCAGCAATTTCTTCACAGTCATTTCTGCTAACGAGCAGTAATTGCGTTCTTGTGGGACCTCGCGTTGTAGAAAATCACATAATAAAAGTAGGGGCAGATCAGAAAAAAATTTGGCCCGTCATTCAACATTATACAAACATTTTACAAACAGCGTTAACGGCGTTAACCTATACATCAATCGCCTCAAGCGTGCACTCAAGGGGCGGGGATGGGTCGAGCTGCCGGGTTGCAGCCCCCCCAAACCCCAAAACTGAAATTTAATAAACAAAGATTTTGTAGATATTATGATATCAAGAAGTTTCGTGCGATTTCGCCCTCAGCCGAAATCAGCTGCTGACGTTCGCGGATGACTAGTACATTAGAATTTTGAAAAATAAATCAATAAAATAAAAAAACAAGAAGGTAGGACACTGTGATTGAGTTATGGAACATGTAGTTATATTCGTGTGCATACAAATACAGTTGCAGAGAGCGTTATGTTGTACTTACAGCATAATTTTTATAACAATTTTTGAATTCAAACATAACTTATGTGTAGCCTCAGGGTCAGCCGCCGCCACCGCCCGCCCCCGCCCCGCCCCTCCCAGGGAAAAATTCTGGGTGCACGCCTGCTTGAAAATCTATTTAAAGTCTGTTTACTGACTTAGAGTTACCTCTGTTCCAAGACAACACATTTCCTAGCTGTCAGTTATGGGTCAGCTGAAGCAATCTTTAAGTCAAACATGTTACATCTTCATCCGTCCTGTCCCACAAGAAGGGTTCATACAAAAAATGTCACAGCTGGCCATACTTCCATTGCTCCAGAAAACCTAAGTGTGTTTCGAAACCCTGCAATGGGCAAGTGCCAAAAACTAACACTCAAGCGTGACTAATTCCCAAGATTTATGTGATAAGCTGCAGTACCCATAAATTTACAATGGTGAGCACAGGTACTCTCTTACACCACCAAGCTTCAAACCCAATACAACAGTAACACACTGCACACAATTCTGTCAACACAGTGACCTGATGTCCAGGATTTATGCAACCTGGCTTCAGGTATTCATCACAGTGTAGGTACTCAGTATAACACACAGTAAACTGCCTCATGTAACAACTTGTTTGTTAGCCCATATCTGTTAAACAGCAAACAATGCATGTGAGGCAAGGGCAAAGAAGAAAAGCACACTAGGAACGTGAAGTATTGTTACATCAAGGTTGCATGCACTAAAACACATTTACAAGAAGCAATGTTAGCTGAAAAACTTATTTTATTTTCCTTCAGCCTACATATTGAATTTATTTGCAAGTAAATTTTAAGCTTTCACAGTGAATCAAGAGACCCTCAGAATGATGTTACATCATACCCTCACAATGGTGAGACAAAGCATTGTTTCTGACTGATTAGTTAATTGATAAAGGTACAGTCGTCCCCCTTCATATTCTGAAGGCATGGAGGTGTGGAGGTAGGGCTAAACAAATTCTTAACCTCAGCACTAGCTGGAGGTCACGGGTTAGCTCAACGCCCAGGCTGCTGTAATGCTGGGGAATCAGACCCCAGTAGCCACTGAGCAGGAGAATGGGTGGGACCTGAAGGTCTTCAGTCAACTTATACGCCAGTGATGTTGTATCAGCTACATAGGCAACATGATTTAAGTCACACAAAGACTACTGACATTAAAATGGAAATGAGCTTTGCACTCTTCTGGGTTATTATGCAGCACTGAATGTGATGCTGCGCAATATCTCAGAAGATCACAGATCTCACCAACACCATGGCAGAAGCCTGAAATTACAGATTACAATGAGAAATTGCTGACCATAAAATGTGTGAGCAAACATGGCAACTTATGCATAACTAGCACACTTTTTGCAATGGTAAGAAAACAAACATCATACATAACAAGTGATATTAATCTTCATTTATTTTCATTCGCGCTTGTGTCGATTCATACAACTGTACAGTACCACCATCAGCACAAAATTACTGATTCTGGTAAACCCAGAATTGTTTTGAAGGCCAGAGAGTTCAGTTTAAAATTACATGCACACTTCTAAGTCTTCTAGATTTACCACAGCAAAATTCACATGCTTTCTGCATTGTTCTGATATCAACTCATAAAATTGTTGAACTTCTATGGACAGAATGTGAAACATTATACAAGGAACACCACCTAGCAACCCACCTCCTGACAGACAATACCATTTGAACCCTTTCATTTAGAACTTCATGTCTACCACCTCAAAAAGACGAGTGGGGATTGGAATATATATGTAAAACACATTTATGTTGGAAATACATAAATCCTGCCACTTGTTCATACAGACATAACTCTTAAGCCACACCTGTAATGTGGCAATACATTCGTAATGTTGGTGGCAGAAGGCACACAACAGCAACTTTAAAAACAAAAAAATTACCAGAAGCATTTTGAGAGGATAGCAAAGGGTTAACACAGAGGTCCACAAATTTTCCAGAAGTATTGGAGCCACTGTGAAATTTTTGGCGCCAGAAGGACAACAAGTGAGTTCCATAACGTGGACCCACAATTCTGGAATGACCAGTCAATCTCATTGCTATGTAATGCTTTCTGCTTAGTGAAACTGAAGTGATACACATTTTTTTGCATGTAAGGAAAATCACTGCAGATAATTACAGTGAAAATATTAGGTGCCACCTTACAAAATTTAGTAACTCAGACAACCAGACACCTTGGCATTTGTGCATCACTGGGTTACACATGCCAAGTACCAAACATGAGCAGCCACTGTGTTTTGCAATTCAACCAGTGTAAAATCATCGTCACACAATCATATTTCATAAAACTTTGCCTCCATGTCTGGATCAGCCAGCTGCTAAGTTCAGTAACATGGCTATACAGAGTGTCCCCTAAAAATTACCCATATTTCTGGAGTCCAAATTGGTGGACAAAAAATTTTCTAGCAGTAAACAGTTGCTATCTCCCATGCATCCACCAGTTTCTGCCAGCCTCCTCCTCATTAATAAGGCCTTGAGAAGAATTTAAAAGTTGTCATCACTGAACCATGGTTACATTATTTCTTATGGGTGGAAACGCCTGCTTCAGCAGGATTTGCTTTAAGTGGTATTTTTTGTCCCAGTCAACTATGGATAATGATGGCCCCACTGTATTTGAGTCTCTTAGACAGGTCTTGTGTAGCAGTTATCCCATTGCAAATCAATTGTCAGAACTCAGCAGTTTTTGAAAAAATGGATGCCACACGAAACATATGTGAAGATGACATCACAGTTGGAGAGGCTACTGTGGAAATGCTTTCCCACCCTTTACAGTTAAATACCAATGTGGAACCAAAGATGTATTCTAAAATAATAAAAAGATATTCTGTTCTTGTAACAGGGGAAGTGGAAAGGGTCATGAAACAGGGAACAAGAATGGTGTAGAGATTTCTGAATACACAACGCATACCATCTTTAAGTCTTTTGAGACAGACGTGGGAATGCAGTGAGGTATTTGCTGGCCAAGGTCAGGAAATATCAGTCTTGTGCCTAATATCTTAAAAATGTTACATGTTTCATATTTGCATTGTTTTTTACATTATTCAAAACACTAGAAACAATACACATGCAAAATATTTAGAAATATGTAGTGCCACACCAGTGTGGAATTACAGTTTCACTTAAGAAATACAATCATACTGTAATGGTATTGTGCCTGGCCTGCAAGTCAGAAAATCACAATATATTAAGCCCACCATTTACACGTTTACAGGTGGAAAAAGTTGCACAGAAAGACATAAAAAGGTTTTGACATGAATAGCAACCCAAAACAGTAACAACAGAAACTGAAATAGCACGGCATCAGGTCATAAACCATACGTGTCATAAATGTACACAACAGTCATCAGAGGGTGAAGTTCCAAGAGTTGGTTGCTATCTTTTGAATATCCACAGAGATTTTCAGGCCAGCAAAGGTTCATAGTACAGTAGAGGTGATGACGCTGCATAATGTGGAAGATGAGTGCCAACATTTCGGCTGAAAATACTGTCAAACTTAAGAGTAAAGTCTGAAGATGCAGGCAGCACGTCCTTCTGAAATATTGGTACCCACTAACTGGACTTCTGCAACAACACAGGCAGTTGCAACTTGACACTCAACTGAGCAGGATGTGCAGTGTCAAAAATATGAACTTCCATTAATGATCTGAGTAATATAATACATACACATAACTGTAAAAATACACTTATTGAGAAAGAAAACCCCTTGTTCATACTTTTGTAGGACAGGAGTGTTTTTTGACTTCAGAATGGGAAGTAAAGTTGTGAAAGTTGCAGAATGACTAATCTGGGCCACAAAACAAATCTATACAGGCTTTGTACACCAGAATTTCCTCCAATGGTGATGCAGCTTAAATCCCCACAACAGGATTATAAGAACCTCAGAATACAGTACATGACAACTGATAATACATGAAGAGAGGCTTCATTGTCCTTGTAATGGGACCCTGTGATATAATTCAGTAAAATTATGATGATATGCCACACATAAGAAGAGAATTTTTTTCTAACTCATCACCTAAGAAATTCAGGGCGGGGCAGGGGCATCTTCTATTCAGGTAAATAGAGTATTTTATTTGGGAAAATATTTGGTACTCAGTGCATTCATGTCATTGTCCTCGAAATAAAACAGAAAATATCGAAAATTTCAGCATGACTTCACTTAAATTAAAACTGATGTTTGTCTCATACTTCAGCTGAGTTTGTCGACAATTCTGAACCACTAGACACACTATAAGTTAATTAAATGTTTGTGGGTGATGAGAAGTTACAGGCAGATACAGCAAGGTACGAAGACATGAAAGAGCCGTTTCTTATGGTGAGGCCAATACAAATTAAAAATGATGTAGGTGCTGCCAGGGAACAGAAATTCAGACTATGTCACACTCTTAGAAAAACTCAGTGAAGTGATGAAGAAAATGTAATATACAGAGTGTCACTTTTATTGTTTCCCTGTGCAAGGTAGCTGTCACAAAATGTGTCAGCAGCAAACAGCAGCTGCCAAAGGATGTGCTGGTGGATGCAGGCTTTCCATGTGGTAAAGCTGCCATAAACGAGGAAGATACAAGAAACACCCTGTATAAAGATACCAAACACTTCAGCACTCTGTAACATTTTGAACTTCTCACCCTGGCGAAAAATCATACTGTAGTCTTCTGGTTTATGACCCCATGCAGTCTGGTAGATGGATACTAATCTTCCCAAGGAACATACTGCACCTACCTTCAGACTCCTACCCTGAAAATGGAGGCATTATGTTCCTGATAAACAATGGTACCCATCTACCAGACTATAACATGTTGTAATCAGGATGACCAGAGAATAAGCCTCAACTGTCTGTATCATCAGATCATCAATCACAACCACCACCTCTCCCCAACACCCAATCCCCCTCAAAACAAAATTGTATTGCCAGACCATCAGCATAGGATAATTGTCACTGTATTCATTTAGCTGATGCAGGAGGAGGAATACCTGCATTTAACACCACATACTATTTCAAAAATTCTGATGAAGGTGGTAATTTGACTGACAGTTACAGTGATGGCCTGATTTCATCTATTCTCTTGTATAACTTCTGTTCTTGCAGTTCAAACAATTTGACATGAGAACGCCAAAAGAAGAGGCTCACATTAGTCAAGTGTTAAGAGTTAAATAAACCCAGAACAACACAACAAGGAAAATTTCTCAATTCTCAAGCAGCACTACTACACTTGGACTACACTTCATTATGTAGCTGTGCCACACATGCCATTAGTATCAAGATAACAAAATGCAATTACGAACACTCATGGCAGTGCATTATGCAATGTCCTTGATCCCTTCTTCCACTTCATCCTTTGTGAACATATGAAACAGCTGTCCTGGGGTCATCGTCATCACTTCCACATTAGTTGAACTCAGTTTCTCTTCCATCACTTGTTTTAGGATCGTCAGAACGGCATTCAGAGCCTCCTTCAGTGTCATAGACTAAAACAGCAAGTATTACAGTTACAGAATATCAAAGTGTTATTGAATATCACAATGTTAGAGTGAGAATATTGATATGTCAACCCTTTGGAGCCACAACCAAGTGCTCAGCATGCTTTGCAAAGACCCAGGATTTAAATTCCTGCCCACAACTTTGCATGTTCTTGGCTGACGAATTGAGTGGAGGGGGTCTTCGTTCTTCTCTGATGTTAAGCAGCAATGATTGGTAGCTAGTTACCAATGTTTTGGGACAGCCTATTGGTCCCATCTGCTTGACCCCTGAAGACGTGACCTATGTTGTCCCGAAACATCGGAAACTAACTACCATTCAACACTGTGTAACATCCCACAAGGACAAAGACCTCATTTACAATGGGGCAGAGGCCCAAAATCATGTGACTTGAGTGGACATTCAGTTCTCTCAGCATCACGCTGCACGTCCACTATAGTTGACCACTCGCACCAAAGGGTTAAGGAACAAGACTGCAAGTGGTGTACTCAGCAACACAGTACACAGACTTCTCCAAGTTGTTTTTTACTGTCAAAATGTCATATGGCTTCACAGGACAAGCATAAATGTAATTTCTTTCGCACGTATATGAAAGTACCACCCTCCCTGAGTGAATTTTCACAACAAAACCTGCAAGTGCTACGTAGCATTATGTGCAGGTCTGTGATGCAGAATTTCACCCAAATCGAAAATAAATGTGGAAAGTACAGACAGAAATTCCCTTATGCCCTGGTGTCAAAAATGGTTTTGACAGAGATGATTCCGACAAAACTCACAATTGAATCATAAATGTTTGTGGATATCTCTGCATTGAATTTTATCCAAATCGGAAATAAACTGTAAAGTGCATGGACTAAATTTTATTTATGTCCTTACATAAAGTATGGTTTTCACTGCACCAAGGTTCACAGGACTCATAACTGCTCAATGAAATTATGTGGAGATGCATACTGAATTTCACCCAAATCAGTGAAGCAATGTGGACAGTACAGGTAGAAATTCATTTATCCTCTTAAGTATGGCTGTCACAAGTTGATTTTCACAAAACTAAGGCCTACTCAACAACTTTTTCTAAAGAACTCCTATACTGAATATCATGAAAACCCCAACAAATGGTTTAGGTGCTGATATGCGTTTGCAGATGGACAGGCTGGGCAGACACAGTCTCCACATTAAGGCATTCTTTTACTTCCAAAAGAACACCTAAGAACAGTGACAAGCCACAAAAAACTATAAAGAAATGGAACTAGATACAACTAAATACATGAGTACATAACAAAAGCAATCCTGAAGAACTGTAATATCATAAAAACAGAGAATAAGCAACCTGAAATGTTTAAAAATGTAAATATTTAAGAAAAAAGCAATGAAGCGAATGAATGAAATTAGGAAAGCAATAAATTTTGTAAAGATCATCACCTTAGATTTATAATATGCACAACAAGAACTTTACAGATTGTTTTTATAGTTTGGAGATGTGGTCTTTCATAGTATGGGAAGAACACACATACTTATCTCATACTTTTGATTTGATTACTGTTGTGCTGACAGGTCGTTTCAAGTCACATGCAGGGCTGTCTTATGTTGGGTATGTATGGCAAATTACAAATGTTGACGAACAAAGACAGATCCAGTTACTGAAATAGTGTTGTCTTAGCACTAGACAATGGACAATATCACCAAATCACATAACTGTATGGGTAATATACACAGCCCCAGGCAACTGACATGCTCAGACAAACATTGCAAAATGGGTGCTGACAGCTGATCTTAGTTTGTACCTTGTGATATACTTCCTGTAAACTCTGTTGGGCACCCTCACTTCCTGAACCAATTGCTTTTGCTTCAAATTGAACAAACGTTCCAGATGGGTCCATGTGGAAAAGTTGAGGGCCCTTCTCATCACAGCCAGCAAACAAGATAGCTACACCAAAGGGACGACTCTGAAATTAAACAAGAAATATTCTCAGCACACATGAATGAGGGCCAGTCAAATATGTGTGTGTGTGTGTGTGTGTGTGTGGAAGGGGGGGGGAGACTCTACTGTGTACAGCTGCAGGCACAGCAAGTCATCAGCATAATAGTGCGGCATATTACTTGCTGCTACGAGGTGTTAGCTCGTCAGCACTATAATGTCTTTGGGAAGCTGTTTGCTGAGCCAAAAGATATAAGCACAGCTTCAGTAAGAGACCTTTGCCTCTATATAAAAGGCACAGGGTTATTGAACCTGTGCTGAAGGAGGAGGAGGAGGAGGAGGAGGAGGAGGAGGAGGAGGAGGAGGAGGAGGAGAAGGAGGAGGAGGAGGAGGAGGAGGAGGAGGAGGAGGAGGAGGAGGAGGAGGAGGCATCAGCATGGGTTGGATTACAAGCATGTANGGAGGAGGAGGAGGAGGAGGAGAAGGAGGAGGAGGAGGAGGAGGAGGAGGAGGAGGAGGAGGAGGAGGAGGAGGAGGCATCAGCATGGGTTGGATTACAAGCATGTAATGTGTATGGTGGATCTGGCAACACAAGCTTCACCATGTCAAGCACAGCATGCAAAGATGGCTGCTCTATAGGAAGCATACATCAAGTAGGAACAACATTCTGTCAGCCACTTCTTGGTTAGTGAGGGTAACAAACCCCTGACATCCATCCTCACATAAAGCTGCAGTACAGAGATATGTGTGTGTCTCTGCAGCACATGTATGAATCGAGTTTAAAAATGGGGTGCCTAACATTATGTGTGTCAATCAAATGGACCAGCTCACAGAATCATAACACTGTCACCAAATGCAGAGGCTGAGTGCACTGTTAGAGAAAACAATCATGTTAAGGTGAACACAGTGGTTGGCATGTTGGACAACAGCCATGGTTCAGCTCACCACATCATCCATGATGTGCTACAACTCCACAAAGTGTTCACAACTGAAGCCTGAACTGCAGGAAGGAAGTAAGAACATCTGCCAGAAAATTTGGCAGTGATACAAAACAGAAGTTGACAGCCTCCTGACACACACAGTGACTTGAGATAGAAGCTGGGTCCACTACTTGCAGCCTGAAATGAAGATGGTGAGGAAAGAATGGTACCATTCCAGCTCACCAAAACACACAAAAATTCCACATGTCGGCATCTATGGGAGAAGTGGTAATGGCATAACTGTGGGAAGATCAAAGCCCACCTGCGGCGCACCACATGTCCAAGGGGACCACAGTCACCAGTGCCTTGTATCACAACCTCCTTAGGATTTGTCTGAGACCAGCCATCAGATGAAAATATCATGGACTTGTCTGCATGTGTGTTGTTGCAGCATGATGCTAGGCCATTGACTGCCTGCACAACATCTGAGACAACCAAGGACATCCATTTTGAGCATCTCCCACATCCTCCACGCTTGCCTGATCATAAGCCTTGGGAGACTGAAGGAGGTTCACAGTGGAAGGACCCTTCCATCCAACAAAGAAGTGCAGGACTTGGTGCACGAGTGGCTACACATGCAGCCAGAGAACTTGTTTCACAAGGAATCCAGGCATGCTGGAGGATATGCACTGAATACTATGAGCATTATGTTGAAATGACAAAGGTGTATCAAACATAACTGCACTAAATTAGCCAGTTAACAATTTTTACAGTTTTCAGTTGACTTACTTTCATATTTGAAGCACCTGAAGGTAATACATAACTTACTTAAAAAATGGAATAGGCATACTGCAATTACTGAGGAATTACATACTTTCCCATGATACCTCCTCAACATGATCATCTATGGACTGGACAGTCTGGCCCAACAGTATTAATATTATCAAATATAAGGAACACAGAATATATACGACGTTATACTTCAAAATTCAAAGGGTCACATTACAACTCAATTATATGAATGATTATAAGCTGACAACTGGAAGGACTTAAGAGTCTTCCTTTTGCCACCAAGTCCAGGCCAACTCTTGGGCCCACACAGCCTCCTAACAAACTGGTACTTGGGGAAACTGTTTCTCCATGCAGGAAGGCAGACAAAATGTGAAGATGGCTACTCATCTCCATACAGTGACAGGGTTAAGAATGAGCACAATTTTATCCATACAGTCAAATATCTTCATGGCAGGATCTTTAAATAAAGATGGCATTACTTATATATTCCATGGGTTCACTTTAACCTTTAAATGACGGGGTTGGCTTTTTAAATTTGAGTGCCTGGTTTATGAAAAACTTGAGTATTATTTGAACATCAAAAGATAAAATTATGAAATAAACAGCACTTTGTCCAAAATAAAAGAGATTTTGCAGAATGTCTTAAAAAAGGCAAAAAATTTCCCTGTTGCCCAAAATATATGAAATGAAAATCTAGGGCTGTTTTTTACACGCATTTGCATATGTGAATGTAGGTCATTTAAACCTTAATATGACTTGTAATTAGCTAATAATATTAATGCAGAACAATTACACATGCTCTACTGCATGAGCCATCACAACTACCCTTTTTTTGTGATAAAAACTGTGGCAATGCAGAAAATGGAGTAAATATGTTTCACAGCATGAGGCATTTACTTGTAAATGTTACCATCAGATGGAGGTATGTGTACAGACATACAAACACATTTTGCATGCAAACATTGTGTTGATGACCTTGTTTAGCAATAAAAATCTGTAAGGTGGGACAGCTTTCATACACGAAAACAGCAATTCTCTGAGAAGAAATGCACCAGAATGCTGTGCAGAGCTACGCACACTATTGGGTAAGGCTGCCCTACTGTACTGCAGTACTTGCAAGGTGAGTACAGGCATTCATCAAGGAAGAGTGTCAACTGCAGTACACATCACAGCAGACACTCCATGTCCATTCACACAGACGTGTCAGTGGCTATCACTGACCACCGTATGGATAAAGACAGGCTCTGGATGGCGAAGGATTTAGCCAAGCATACAGGGATTTCTGCCTACAGTACTTCAAATTTTATGACGGGACTCAAATATTTGCAACACAGCAGCCAAGTGGGTGCCACATCATTTAAATAGGGTGTAACTGTAGCCATATTGTGAGACATATCATACCAATTTGAAATGATTTTGTTGTGAGGGGGACAACACATTAAACCAGGGACTACTTTGAAGGCTGCTGACAATCTATACAGGCAACATGTGTCATACTCTTTGTTCCGTGTTCACTTAGTGTGCCAAAAGAAAACAAGATAACCACCATTCAAAATGCATGTGTTTTGCTTGCCTCCTACCAGTTGCTACTCTACACATACCCCCACCTGATGATAAAGTTACAGGTATGCACCACAATTCTTTCAGACATGTACCCTCAACTTCTCATAATGCTGCAGTTTTGGCCCACCCCAAAAAAAAAGCAGCCATGACTTTTGGAGCAATTCCCTTATAAAGATCATACATGTGAACACTGGTATCATGTTTCTTTAGCACACGTGAAAGTGTTTTACCATTGCCCCGCCATCATCGTCTGAATCTCCAAACTGGATGGCCAAGTTCGATACCGCCTGTGCCAAGGACTCTACAGTCATTTTCTCATTGTAGATGAACCAGTGGTTCTGACATTCAATTCTTGCTCTGTCAATCAAGGTTCTTGAGTCAGCCATGAGGCCACTCACTGCACAGCCTGGAATGCAAATAATATAATATTATTCCCGTGTTTTGACCATTCCTGTTGTGGAAACATAACATGAAAATCCCATAACAAACAGCAGAATTATGACAGCCACGAACCTTGATGTTCAGAAATTCAACCTTCTGTAATCACGCATTTTCATAACTTTTATGATCGGTTCTGATGCAACTGGATGAAGCACATGGCAGGTGGGTCACCTATGCCCACTGTCCTGCTACAGCGCAAAGCACTCTCAGTTCAGTCCAGTTCCGACTTACATTATGCGAGGTCAACTACTTTCATGCATTATGGAATGAGACTATGACAATAATTTAATACATTTTATGCTTCCAAAAAGTGTCTGTATTTTAACAACAATAAACTACCATGCTTTTTATGCTTCCCAAAGTTACTTTGTATTCTTATTATTG
Source organism: Coptotermes formosanus (assembly GCA_013340265.1). Classification (NCBI taxonomy): domain Eukaryota; kingdom Metazoa; phylum Arthropoda; class Insecta; order Blattodea; family Rhinotermitidae; genus Coptotermes; species Coptotermes formosanus. The sequence goes on from BLKM01000194.1 coordinate 146,633, forward strand.
GTATTTTGTAAGCTTTTTGAATAAGGCAGTTGTTTTAGACTGAAAATGGATTAGATCAGGTTAGACTTCTTGACAACAATTGCATAGGACGCATCAACAACACCATCTCCACTTGTTCATATTTGTTCATAAGAATAATCATACTTGTCACCAGCATATCACATAACAGAGTTTCAACATGTTGCCAGTTCTATATTTCTACATGGATCCCCATAGTTTAAAATTAGTCCTCATATTGTACACACTTACAATTTCCATGATAAATATGCATGAGACAAATACCCCTCTATGGAACAAAAGATCTGTTGCAATAAAAAACATTTTAGTTTCTTCCTAAAAAGTTTATGTTCTCTAGATTTTTTAATGACTTGGCAACTTATTTAGTTTTATCCCTATATTATTTATACTAATTTGGTGCCAATTAATCACAAACATTGAGATTCTACTGTACTAAACTGTTTCACTGCCCATTATACATCCAGCCAACACACTGCATGACAAGACCTCACAAATCCAAACCTGCTTCCTACATGTTCCGAATTCAAATTGTACTGCTTTCCTGAATGCATAATTATGTTCATGGCAAATGCTGCATTTTCACAACTGCATTCTAACTACTTAATAACTACAGATTAAGGGAGCTAACAAACTCCACGGAACAGAGTCTATCAAGAAAAGCTAACAGTTCCTAAGCTAGTCAAGAAATTTCCCACACTGGATGGAACCCAAAGGTTCATTACCACATTTACAACAGCCCACTAACTATCCCTATCCTGATCCAGATGAATCCAGCTCATGCTCTCCCAACTGACTGCTTTAAGATCCATATTAATATTATCCAACCCTCTAGCCCTGTTGGAGGACTTGGGAGGGGGACTTTCACTGGGGACTTCAAGAGACAAGTAAAAGGCTCCAGAAACACAGTGTCTCTCTCGCTCTCGCTCTCTCTCTCTGGGTCTCTAAGAGGGGAATCTGGATGGGATGATCCCATGCTGAAGACTCTGAGAGATATGCAATCAGAAGGCTGTGGATACGGAGCATTTCTTTTTCCAGCGGCTCCATAAGGGAAACCTAAAGATATTTAGCAAGGGAGGTCTCGGCCAGTATGCTTACTGGGCTGGAACCTGAAGAGTGTTGTGGCCTTACATTGGGCCACAACACTGTAAGAAAGCACCTGCTTTTTAGGGGGCATAGCGGGCCTGTTGAAAAGGCCTACAAGCATCAGGCCTTTAAGGGCTTGAACCCATTATATATTCTATCCTACTCTAGCCTCCCTTCTATGCCTAAGTCTCCTAAGTGGCCTCTTTCCTCAGCTTCCCCAACAAAACCCTGTATGCACCTCCTGTCTCCTCCATAACTGCCACATGCCCCACATGTCATCCTTCTTGATACCATCACCCACATATCTGGTACACAGTAAAAATCATGAAGCTCTTCACTGTGCAGTTTCCTACATCCCCCTGTTAACTCTTGCCCCTTACACACAAATATCCTCAACACCCTCAGCATATGCTCTTCTCTCAGTGTGAGAGACCAAATTTTACACCCATACAAAAAACAGGCCAAATTATATTTCTACTTCAAGGTTTATATTTTTGGATAGCAAATGGGAACAGACGAGATTCTCAACCAAATGGTAACAGGCATTCCCTGAGTTCAATATGCTCTTTATTTCCTTATAAATGTGATTCTGATTTGTTAGAGCTGTTCCCAAATAACTGAACTCTGCCACCGTTTCAAAGGATTCACTGCCTACTTTATGTTGCGATTTTTGTCCTGCATTCTGTTCATGATACATGTATTTGGTTTTGTCAGCATTTATTTCCAGACCAACCTGCTTACTACCAACTAATAAAGCTCCTGTGCTTTTCTTTACAGTATGTACTTTTTTACCCAATAACTTAGCACAATCAGCACAGAGCAGAAGCTGATGTGTCCCATTCAACTTGAACCCTTGCTTAAACCTTCCATATCACATATTTTAAAGCAAAGTTGAAAGGCAATGGTGACAAAGCATCTACTTGTTTCAGACCATTTGTAACAGGAAATGTCAGACAAATCACACATTAGGAGCACAATGTTTGTAAAGTTGGTGAAAGAATAAACAAAAAAATGCTTGTGAATAAATAAATATTGATTACGTGCTAAGATTTGTTGTCAAACAGCAGCACATCAGGGTCACGAGCGAAAAAAAAATTAATATCAGATGAAATTTTATTTATATGGTAAACAAGTTTTCAACACAGCATAAAGACAATTCCAGAATCACAAATTTCTAACATGCTGTTTTACACATTTTAACAAAAAAATCAGAACAAAATGATAAGAAAACCCTCCACAAGAAGTGTAAAGTACCAGTCAAATGAAAGGCCAATGATGGTACTAACAATACAGTGACTTGCAGAAAGAATACCAGATGTTGATGAAACTGCAACAGTAGAAGCTGTTTGCAGCTGTCTCTTAGTTTAGTAATTACAAATAGTTGTCTACAAGATCAGACAGCTGTGGCAGGCTCAACAAAACTCACAGGACTGACTGTCTAGCTTAACTACTACTACCTTCTCAAGAAGGGCTCTACTCCATGGAATGACTTGCTTGTGTAACCAACAGACTTACCAATATGTTTGTCAACTTCCACAATCTTTTCAATTGTCGTCAGTTCCATGAGAGGTGATGTAATGCGTTTTTCCACTGCCAGAACAACACCTTCAGAAGTGCATATTCCAATTGCTGTGGAACCCAACTTGATGGCCTCTATTGCATACTCCACCTAAAATTTCCTTACTTTCGTATATGGCATATATAGTCTTGCAACCAAATATTACAAAGAGCAGCACAGTATAGAAATGGGAGATGGAAGTCAGTTGTAAATGAAGGGGAAAAGGAGGAGGAAGAGGAGGCAATGGTGGTGGTTCAACATTAAACTTCAGTGCCACACTCAATTTCTTAGTTTCTTTCATAACAACTACTTGAAAAAGAAGACTGTCCTCTTCACTGTAATACTAGATACAGTTAAACAGGTATCACAGTCAAAGGCCAAAAACCCGAACACTGTATCAACATCTCAGATTACCCAGACCCACCAAGAATGCAATGCAGATAATGTTAAATGTACAGCAGGCCAAACATTCAAGAAATAAACCATGCTCACGAAAAAAATTCCTACACAACTTTTTAGGCGCTTTAATAAAGGAATTTATTACTTCTGTAGTTCATAAGTAGAACAGAAAGTAAATGAAAATATCAAGTCATTTTGAACAAACCCACATATGTAAAATAATGTAAACAAATCGGGCAACATTGCTTCTTACCTACATAATGGTATATTCTACGAATAACCGATGCGAACAAAATCTAAATTCAATTTGAAACTCGCGATTACCAAGCAACATATTTTCCAATATTCCTTACCTGAAACAGTCTTCCTTCAGGAGAAAAGGTATTGACACCTCTATCATATTCAGAACGGGTCAAAAACATCTGTAAATAAAACGTTCATTCACTTGTACTGATTTCATTCCGCTACAGCTGAAATATGCCCTTGGTCAATGAGTGCACATATTCTGACCTAACCTATCACTCTTATTCATCACCCACACATTACACATAAAGTAACTACATGCATTCAAAACTTGCCACACACTTAAAATTCCCTCAAAATATGTTAGTAAGTATTAGATCCAACTCTAAATGTAGTACCTTTGATGTACGTTAAGATATAGCGGTCCAAACTAGCCAGTCACTATCCACACTACTGCCGCAAGGTAAGCATTCACCCTATCCATTGCCAACACTACAACAAATTTTTTCCCCCCAACACATTCTGGAAAGTCACAGAAGAGTTTGTGCAGATAACCTGCGTTTTATAATTTCGATTACCGACTAAGCGAACGGCCCTTATTCCAAGATATGTGTTATTTATTAGATATTAGTGAGAAGTGTATCTGGTACAAAATATATGTTGGTAACTTCTTCACATTGTTTCGGGAAAGATAACCCACAAAATATACTTCAGTTGCGGCCGGCTGGCTGTCAAGTTATCATATCATGTATCATATATTTATTCACATTCCATAAATCTTGATACAGATATGGAAATAGTCATGTAAACATATCACACAGTACAAACAAACAGACAAATCATATGAATATATAATAAAATTGTGTATTGTCATACTATGTCAGCATGCAGTTTAAATCATCAGGGTTCGGATATCACCATTATAATCACCATCCCTACAGTGCAATAGGTGTACAAGCAAAAATTTAAATGAAACTTAAAGATAAAACTAAGATAATAGTATATTATTTATTATAATATTCCTCCAAGCTGTAAAAGGAGTTATATAACAAAAATCTTTTTAAAGATAATTTGAATTTATTTTTATCATTAGATAGATTTCTTATATCTGTTGGTAGATGATTATAGATCTTTATTCCAGCATAATAGACTCCTCTCTGGTATACTGTTAAGTTTGCTGAGGGCAAGTGTAAGTTAGAATTTTGTCTTGTATCAATTCTATGTACTTGTGAATTTAACAGAAATTCGTCTTTGTTCTTATTAATAAATAAAAGTAATGAATATATATATTGTGACTGAAGCGGTAAGATGTCTAATTGTTTAAACAATTCACGACAAGAATCACATCTTCGTGAATTCGTAATCACTCTAATTATTCTTTTTTGAATTTTGAAAATGTCTTTACTGTAAGATGAGTTCCCCCAGAATATTATTCCGTAAGAGATAACTGAGTGAACATACGGGAAATATGTGCTTCTTAATACATCCAGGGACATGAACGGCCTAATTGATCTGATAGCAAAGCAAGCTTTATTTAGTCTAGCAGTTAATTCGTTAATATGGTACTTCCAAGTCAAGGAAGCATCAACAGTAAGTCCCAAAAATTTTATACTTGGAGTATTTGTAATCTTTGTGTTACTAAAAGAAATTTGCATATCCATTTCTTGATTAGTTTTGGTTACAAATTGCAATAGGGTTGTCTTATCATAATTTAGGGACAATAAGTTACATCAGAAGCATTTATTTATTTCACTAAAAATGTCATCTATATTATGTTTGAATTCTGCCTTATTGCAATTTGTGATAATAAAGCTAGTGTCATCAGCGAATAGGATGGGATTTGATTTATCAGATACACTTTTAGGGAGATCACTTATATACAGTAGAAAAAATAATGGTCCGAGAATTGAACCTTGAGGAACTCCGAGATGTATTTGTTCCCATCCTGAATAATATTTATGTAATTTATCACCATTTATAACTACTCGCTGATATCTGTTTCTCAAGTAAGATTCTATTAATTTGTTAGCAATATCCTTTATACCATAATATTTCATTTTCAATAAGAGTATGTCATGATTTACACAATCAGATGCTTTCTGAAGATCACAAAAAAGCCCTCCAACCATTAATTTATTGTTTAAGGATGACAATACATTGTTAATTAATACATAAATAGCCATTTCTGTTCAAGCATTACACCTAAAACCAAACTGTTCTTTAGTCAATGTATTATTTGTAGCTAACTGTTGATATAATCTTTTATATATGATCTTTTCAAAAATTTTTGAGAATGCTGGAAGTAATGAAATAGGTCTATAATTAGAGGTGCTCAATTTGTCACCTTTCTTGTATATAGGTTTAACTTCTGAATATTTTAATCTATCAGGGAAGATTCCAGTCGAAAGCGTTCTATTACATATGTATGTTAAGGGTGATACTATAAAAGGGCTGCTAATTTTTAGGATTTTTGTTGTTATTTCATCATATCCATATGAATTCTTATTCTTTAACTCTTTAATGATCTTTTCTATTTCATTAGTAGTAGTATGTTCTAATTCCATATTTGTAAATGACAGCTTAAATGCAGAATATAAATAACTTCATGGGCTATTTATGTTTGAGTTACAGTTAATATTATTTGCGTAAGTGTCCTTATTAATGTTTGCTGCAATTGAAGCAAAGTAGTTATTGAAATTATCTGCTATAATTTGGTGGTTAGATGTTAATTTATCATTGACTTTCATCATTGATATATTATTGACATTCTGTTTGCTGTTGGTGATTGCTTTTATAATGCTCCATGTCATTTCTGATTTTTTCTCAGAATTTCATAACTTGTTGCTATAATAAAGTTTTTTGGCTGTTGAGATAACTTTAGATAGAATTTTACAGTAATTTTTGTAATATGTTTTCAATTCAGGATCATTACTTTCTCTACATATTAAGTATAGTTTTCTTTTATTATTACAAGATATTTTAATTCCTGCTGTTATCCAGGCTTTAAGATTATGTGTGGGTTTCATCCTTTTCTTAGGGAAACTAGCGAAAGAGTGTATAAGGAAGGTATTTAAAAATTTATTAAAGGTTATATTTATGTCATCATTACTAAATACATGCTCCCATAATTCATAACTTAAATGAAGTTGGAATTCATTAAGGCACTGCCTATTAATTTTCCTATAGACATAAAGTGCATTATTATTGTCTGGAATATTAAAGGTAGATAAGTTGATGACTTCGGCGTCATGCTCTTATAAACCATTTATGAGGGGTTAGACTGAGAACCTATCGTTTTTAGATATATTTATGAAAATATTATCAATTGCTGTATTAGAACCATTACGAATTCTCATAGGAAAATAAACTGTACTATATAGGTTATAACTAGTTAGCAGGGAGTCTAATAATTGCTTATTGTGGTTATCAGTAAGGTAACGTATGTTAAAATCTCCGCATAATATTATAGCGATAGAGTTACCATATATATGATTTAAAGCTATTTCCAAGTTATTAAGAAAGTATGCAAACTGCCAGCTGGAGATCTATAAACAGATACAATAACAACAGTGTGGGATGAGAAACATAGTTTTATAGCACATATTTCTTTATCCTTCTCCTTGGAGTATCTATTCATATCAATACTAGTAAAAGACATATTATCTTGGACATACATACACACACCTCCAAACTTATATGTTGGTCTACAAAAACTGGCTCCTAATCTATAATGATGTAATGCTACATTTCCCAGTTCTTCACGAGTTAAATGGTGCTCTGTTAAACAAATGATTTGTGGAAAATTCTCTGATAAGGGGTTGTATAATTCATCTATTTTGTGAAACAGAGCACAAATATTTTCATGGAAAACCTTAAAAGTATTTTTATTTTGTGTGTGTGGTACCTTTGTATTAGTAATTTGGTTATAATTCTTATAAGTGTTATTTCTCATTATCCTGTTCATAGTTCTTTACCATAAAAAATCTGCAGCTCTTGTTACTGGTAACCTTCTATTACGAGTAGTGACTCCATTGCTTGAATTGTTCTGGTTATTGTTATTTAAGATAGTTTGATGTTCCTGATACTTTAAGGCATTTGGTTCACTGTTCTTAAGCGTTATTGAAATGTCAGTGTGGTCCTCATTATGCCAGCTCAGACTTATAGGGTTAGTATTTCTTTGTTCAAATAGAGAATAGACCATTATAGCTATTTGGTGAAAAAATAATTGTTTTCCCAATCGGTTATGGTGAAGTCCATGATTCGTAAACAATTTTCTATGTTGATCAGTTTCCAGAAATCTAGCATGAGGGGATATTGTGACAAGTTTATTTAGTTTCTTATTGAGTCTTCCAATACCTTCATTAACAATATTTGATTTTCTAGTATCATATCTGTATGGAACATTAACCAGAATGATATTAGTGTGTTTATTTCTTGTGACAAAATTTGAAATGTTCTGGAAAGCCGATGTCGATTTATTAACTGCTAAATCATTTGTACCACTGCAGATAATTAAAACATCATCATGACTCAATTTGCTGATCTCAAGATTTGCAGTTACATTTAATTCACTTGAGCTTGACCCTGGCTTAAAAACACTGTATATTTCAAACTGATTACTAAATAAGTTTTTGCACTGTCTACAAATCCTCTGATATGACTGTCACCTATACAAACTATTTTGTGTTTCTTGTTTAGTGTGTGGCTATTTCTTTTTTCAATCAATTTCGCTTTCATTTCATTTATCCATGCTAAAGACTTTCCATTTTGCTTAGGTTTAGAAGTTCTTTCGCTATTAGTAGTTTCCTTTATTTCACCATTCACCAGTGTTGGAATAAGTTTATGGTCCTTGTGTCTCACTTTATCATTCTTACCTGAATTGCCTTTTGTACGTTTATGTCGAAAAGACGGTGCTTACTATTAATCTTACTGCCTAGCACTACATAAAACTATTAGAATTGTCATTGTACTGCAGTATGAAAAATGTAATATTTTATTAGTTCATACAATTGTAGCTTCCCACCCCAGTTGTGACATGGACGTCACCTGGCACACACCATGTAATGAGAATCCGTTATGTTGGGTTTATATTTCTTCTTTGGAGGGTAGAACAGCCGCTCATTTTTTCTTCAGTTGCGTGTGCAGATTATTATTTGCGTTATTTGCACTTGCAATGGCTGAAAAAATAAGCCTTGTTGTGTTCCATCATGAAAATTACTAATTCAGTGCAGTACACTGTTTACATTACTCTCGTAACAAAAAATTAGGAATGAATGTGCTTTGGTATTGCTGTCTGTTAGCAGAGCTCCATGCATGGATCGCAGCTAAGTAAGTCAATGTACATCCGTGGAACTATGACCAACTGTGCTGCCATCCACTGTTGTAACATAGCTGAACCATGTCAAACGGCACCTCTGCTCGTCCCTCTGTCAACTATGCACATCAGACGTCAATCACACTCGATAATACAGTCCACTACGATTCCTGTAATTACAGCAAACATTTGTGCTCGCGAACACGACTTCAAACCTCTGTACACTATACACTTTTCAACAAGGACAGGAATTTATATTACGTCATTAATATACATTTGCATTTCATTTCATATGAGGAACTGATATCTCAATTCCTTTACAATGCAAGATTCTATGCAGGCAATTGTTTTTGTGAGGAGTGTACATTTGTTGCTACTTCAGTCCTACTAGCACAGCATTACTCATAATTAATAACTACAGATTTGAGATTGTAAAGGAATTCAAATACTTAGGGACGATGGTTACAAATGACAATACCATTACTACAGAAATAACTCAGACTATCGATGGCAAATAAATGCTACTGTGGATTAAAGAAACAATTACAATCCCAGTACCTGAGTAGAAACATGAAATGCAAACTGTACAAAACATTAATAAGACCATTACTTTTACGTGGATCAGAATGTTGGACACTGAATAAGGATAATGAAGAAAGGCTGAAAACCTTCAAGAGGAAAATGTTAACAAATATGGAAAATGGAGGATTCGGTATAATAACGAGCGTATAAACTGCATAATGAACCAAATGTAATTGGAGTAAGAAAAGTGGGCACAGTTAGGTGGCTGGGACACCTAAATTGAACAGACGATTCTAATCCCTGTAAGAAAGTTACATTTAACCAACTATATGGCACAAGGAGAACCAGAAGACCTTCAATAATGTGGCTAGATGATGTAGAAAGGGACCTAACATGAGCAAGTGTAAGCAAACAGAAAATGAAAGCACGAGAAAGATCGGGGTGGAGAAACACTATTCGGGTGGTCTTGGCCTACAAGGCTGTGGTACCTAAGAAGAAGAAGTGTACATTCATCACTTACTTATATAGGAATTACTATATTTCTTATTGTTTATGTGTTTGGCTTGTACAATTACATTTAATTCCACAAGTCCACTACATCAACTAAACAACATCCCATAACAACAATCCACACAGTAGACATACAATTTTAATATAAGACAATATGTATAGAACAGAGTTGTAAAGGGAATGAGATCTCAGACACTTAGCTAACATGAAATGCAGATGTATATTGGTATTATGACTTTAATTACTCTACATGCCCTAGGAATTTACTGACCTGAAGATGGCCACCAATGTTAGCAGAAAGTGCAGTACACACAAAATTACATTTGTGTTAAGGACTACATGACATTTTATTTCTGTATACTGTGGTATCCCTTCCATTGGTATCTCCACTTTGATGTGATGGAGGGGCTTGTGAGTTCCAGTGACCCTGACAGCTAAGCCGGCAGTAGCATGGCTACCAGTAGGGTCTGCCAAGCTGGACAGATCAAGAAGGTAGGAACCAGACAAAGAGAGATGCCTAGGAAAAGGGAACTCCCATACAAATTCCCCTGATGCTGGAAGTAAAGACATCAGTAGCAACTTGAAGCACAGAGCAAACGATGCTTGAGATGGTTCACGAACGTGTAGCAGCAGGCATGACCAGAGTGGCTTGAATGGCTGCTCTACTGTGATGTGAAAAGCAAATGGAAAAACTAACACATTATTAATTTTCCTGGATAGTCTCTTCCTGAAAGAGAAACAAACGCAAGATGCTTCCTCTGGAAACAGAACAATCCAGAGGTACACTACTCCCTCATTCGGATCTCTGCGGGGGGGGGGAGGTATTTGTACAGTAGACACCACATGGTAAGAGTTACAGCAATGAGTACTACAAACAGAAGCAGAAGGAACATCACAGCTTCAAGATAGGAATTTGGAACGTAAGGACCTTGAATCAAGGAGGAAAACTTGAAAATTTGAAGAAAGAGATGCAGAAGAATGCAATGTCTGTGCTAGGTGTTAGTGAAGTGCAGTGGAAGGGACAAGGTGAATAAGAAGTGGTGATTATACAGTGCATTATTCTGGGGATGAAAGGGCTGAAACAGGTGTAGCAATAGTGGTACATACAAGCATAGTGAAAAGTGTTGTTAAGAAGCATGTGTGTAGTGACAGAATCATTGCTGTTAAGTTAAAGGCAGAACCAGTAAGTACCTTGATAGTGCAAGCATACATGCCAACATCAGAGTATGAAGATGACGAAGTGGAAGAGCTGTATGATTTGATTGAAGAAATTCTTGAAGAGGATGGAAAAGGTGAGACAAACACCATTATAATCGGAGACTGGAATACTGTGGTTGGAGATAAAGCACATCACAACATTGTTGGACCGTATGGACTAGGAAGGAGGAACAAGAGAGGGCAAATGCTCATTGACTTCTGTGAAAGAAATAGACTTGTTATAACAAACACATGGTTCAAAAAGCGTAAAAGAAGGTCTTACATGTGGAAAGCAAAAGGGGATCGGACGCAACATCACTTGGACTATATACTGGTGAAACAGCGGTTCAGGAACAATGTGAAGGATGTGCAGACACTGCCTGGAGCAGATATTGACTCTGACCACAAGTTACTGGTTGCAAGGGTCAGCACCAGATTGAAGAAAATCATACGATTCCAAAAGCAAAAACCAAAATGGGATTTGGAGAAGTTACATGTGTGACAGAAAGTGCAAGATAGTCTAGAAGAAAAATTCAGTGCAATCAAACGTGAAAGTGGGAATGTAGAAGTGCAGTGGAACACTACCACAAAATGTGTGTCCGAGACTATTACTGATTTCGTTGGAAAAGTCGAGAGGAGAGCAAGAACACCATGGATTACACGGGAGATGATCAGTAAAATGGCTGAATGAAGGAAATGGCTGAAACAACGAAGAAGAAAGGAGGAACTACAGAAGAGTAAGGAACAAATTGAAAAGAGCCACAGACAATGCCAAGAAGGAATATCTTGAGATCATATGTGATGAGGTCATAGAATTTCAAAGAACAGGATGTTATGATTTAATGTACAAGAAGACAAAGGAACTCGGTTGAAAAGAAATCCATAGGATTCAAAACATTGGCATTGAAGACTCTAAAGGGAATATAATAGATCAGGGACACATACTGAAAATGTGGGAGAATTACATTACAGAGCTCTGCGACAGAGCAAATTGACCAGAACACCTAGAAGTCGAACTTGAAGAGGAAGTCGATGTAGACAAGAAAGGCCCTTATATTTTGCAAAGTGAAGTGGAAAAAGCTATCAGGGAGATGACGGATAAGACGGCTACAGGAGCCAATGATGTGTCTGGGGATGTACTTAAATTGTTGGGAGAAAATAGACTCAAACTCACGACACAGCTGATCAGCAGCATATATATAAATGAACAGTGGCCCAGAAATTTCATTGAAGCTACTATTGCCTTAAAGAAGAAGCCCAAACCTACAAAATGTAGTGACCAATGCACAATCAGCCTCAACGCACATACAGCAAAGATACTTAGAAGGAGGATTAAGAGGAAAATTGAAGATGTACCTGCAGAAGATCAGTTTGGATTTAGATGAGGAAAAGCAACTAGGGATGCAACTGGGGATGCTAAGAATAATATCAGAATGAACCTTGGACATGGATGAGGAATTGTGTGCTTGCTTCATAGACTGGCAAAAGGCATTTGACCATGTCAACTGGACCAAATTAATGCAGATGCTAAAGGGAACTGGGATAGACTGGCGCGGAAGAAGACTGATCAGCAAATTGTACATGGATCAGAGTGTTAAAGTATGACTGGAACAAGGGGAGACAAGTGTGAAAATTGGAAGAGGAGTTAGACAAGGTTGCTGTTTGTCACTGATTCTATTCAATGTATACAGTGAGAACCCTACCAAGGAAGCTCCTGAAGGCTTTGGAGACTTCAAAATAGGAGAACAAGTAATTCACACTGTCAAATATGCAGATGAGCTGGTACTATTAGCTAAGGAAGAAACGGTGCTGCAGGGCATGATTGATAGACTAATTGAAATTGGAAGATGCTATGGAATGGAAATGAATGTGGAAAAAACTAATGTAATGAGAATCTCAAGGCAACCATACCCAGTAAAAATTAGGATAGATCAAAAACAATTGGAGAATGTGGAATATTTTGATTACTTGGGTAGCATGATAACAAGTGATGCAAGATGTACAAGTGGAATTAAGTCCAGGATTGCCATTGCAAAAGCAGCATTCAACAAGAAGAAGATTCTTTTCACCAGCAAATTGGACTTAAATTTAAGGAAGAAACTGGTAAAGCACTACATATGGAGCATAACTTCGTATGGTACTGAAATGTGGATACTTCAGAAAGTTGATCAGAAATACCTGGAAAGTTTTGAAATGTGGTGCTGGAAAAGAATGGAGAAGATTAGTTGGATCGATCATGTGAGAAAAGAAGAAGTATCACACAGAGTCAAGGATATGAATATCCTACAGAAAATAGAAAGAAAGAAGGCTAACTTGATTGGTTACATCTTGCATAAGACCTGCCTTCTAAAACATGTGACTGAAAGAAAGTTAGAGGGATGGATAGAAATTACTGGAAGATGAAGAAGAAGGCGCGAGGAGCTACTGGCTGACCTTAGGGAAAGAGCAGATACTGGAAATTGAAAGAGGAAGCACTAGATCACACCCTGTGGAGAACTCACTTTGGAAGAGGCTACAGACCTGATGTAAGACAGACTACAGAATGAGTGAAGAATGTGGTATGGGATATCATACTACCAAGACTTCTTCCCATGTTTCTTTTGATAGCTGTTCAGAAAAATAATTAATAGTTTTACAAGTGATTAATCTGGATTTAAATTTACTTCTTACTTTATTATTGTTTTTATTGTCAGTAACAAGGTATTTGTCAAATATTAGACACTGTGCGTCATGGTCAGACAATACATTAGATAAAGGAAATATTATGCAAGAATATAGTCTTGATTCATCAACAAAAACATTGTCAATAGCTGAGGCATGGTTGTTTTGCAATCTAGTGGGAAAATTAACAGTATGTATCATATTAAATGTGCATAATAAAACCGACAGCTGCTGTTTTTGATTACTGTTCAGTAAATAGTCAACATTAAGTTCTTCACACACCAGCAACTCTGTAGATGGTCTGTACAAAAATAATAAAGCTTGTTCCAACAAATGCAGGAACTGATAAAAATCTCCTGCAGGAGATCCGTATAAACATACTATAATTAACCCCCTACCATTGAATTCAAGTTTAACGGCACATATTTCTAAGATTTTCTCCACACAATAATCAAACAAATCAACATGACTGAAACACACATCATTACGAATAAATATACAAACACCACCCTTTTGATACCTACTTCTAGAAGAATTAGACCCTAGTGAGTAATTTTCAATATTTACAAGACTTAAGTTGTTCTCTAACATGTGATGCTCTGAAAAACAGAGAACTTGTGGACTGATTTTATCTAAACTCAAGGAAACAGTTACTTCATCTGTTTTACTGATAAGACCTCTGAAATTTTGATGTACAAGCATCAGAGGTTTATTAAGCTTAACAGATGACCCAGTAGAATGATACGCTATGTTCATAAAAAATCATCAGATCTGGTTTTGGGAAGCCTTATTGATCTTTTATGTTTACTAATGTGAATAGGTTCAGTGGATGGATAAACTGAGGGAAGCATGGTACAGTTATCTATGCTGGATTGACCACTGGTGAAATTTTCCAAATCTGAAGATCTGTAGCCTGGACTTTGCACAGGAATACTACAAGTCCTCTGCGGTGCATCACTAATTGTATTATCCAAATCTGAGGATCCATAACCTGAAGTTTGCATTGTTACACTATAAGTACTCTGTGTTATATCACTCCTTGTATTTTACACTATATCACTTTCTGGGTTCTGATCTGAGTTATTAGAACATTTTCCTTGTTCATCCACTACAGCCAATTCAGAATCACCGCTGAGTATACTTCTCTTAACAAGTCCTAACACATTAACATCCCCATCATGATAATCCTCTCTCCATTTGAGGATAATAGGAGAATCACAGTGATGTTTCATAAAGATGTTGTGGATTACTGTTGCCAAATACCTTGCGGTGACATCTTTTCCCTGCCTATTCATGTGCATTCCATGTGTTATAAACTGCTCCCTCTGCCGATTAACATTCACCATTTGAGCATAATCAAAAGGTTTAATCAGCTTAAGCATCTTCCTATTAAAGTGAATGACATCCTTCTTCACACATGATGAGGCTGATAAATCAAATCTTGCAGGGGCATTTAGGATTAGCACATTTGTGTGCGCACTCTTTTTGATAAATTGCTGAATGGAAAACAACCCTCTTGTGGTTTTGTCCCTGGCAATATCCAAAGTACCACCATATACTATGACAACATCATTTTTATCGAGAGTTTTAACTTCAGAAATTCCATTGGGTGTAATAATGTTTCCATCAGCATTAGGTTTAACATAACCTGTACAGCGATAAGATCCCAAATAGGAAGCCAGTCTTTCTGATATACCCCTTGCATGATTGTCTCCTATTAAAAGAACAGTGTGATTTTTTGAACTAGTAGATTCCCTTTCTACACATGAAATTTTCGGGGAATGCGACACAATCTTTGGGAAATTATCTGGTTCTTTTTGAAGATTACTCAATACTGCATAGCGATTCGACGTTTGTACTCCATGGCTAGTAAAAGATGGCTTGTTACCTCTTTTCTTCGTTGCATGACTTACTCTCACTTGCATCCAGTCATTAGTGCTTGATTCACTACACTCTTTGAGACAGAAATTGTTGGCTCTGCACTCATGTTCCGATGCACTAATACACTCAGACCCGTTACTTAATTTGGCTTCTTTTTGTAGCATATCTATGATCAGCTGAGCAGATTTAAGTTCGTCTTGTATCTTTTGGAGTTCACTTTTTAAATTATCGCAATTTTTAGAAAAAGTGTTACTGATATTACCCACATTATTAAACAAACAAGCACAGCTCGGACTCGACGCTACAAGTGTATCCGCCATGTTGCCAATGCTTTATTTATTTTTTGTTATTTATGTTTTTATGTTTATATTTGTTTTATAATGAATCGTTCATGGCGCAACGTTTGATCTTGTGAAGGCAATGGTAAAAAATGCAGCCCTGAAGATGGATTAACATCGAAACATGTTGGGTGATATGATGTAATACCGTATGAAAGTGTCTCTTTATAAATACAGTGCACTTCTTGGTATTTGTTCTTTATATACCTTCTTTATTGTTCCATTATCTTCAGCTTCCATAAAGTACAATAACTTGCTGAGCAACTCCCAGCTTCTCAAGAGGTATTCTGCTCCATTAGTTTTTGGTCTCCATATCAGATGACATTCACCACCATTTCTCCAACCCTGAACAGAACTGCTCAGTCAGCAAGTGGCAACCAACTGTGTGCAACAGTATTGCCAACATCACGGATATAGAAAAAGACCTATTCCTCACATTCCCAGAGAACCTAACGCACTGTCAATGTTACAATCACCAGCCCACTGATAGATGTACCGTCATCCCTCAAACTGTTGCACAACCCAATTAAACCTTAAATATGAGGCGCAGCTTATCACATCAAGCAGGACAGCTCCAAGATAACGGTGTGAAGATTCTGATGTGTTACAAACCCCTGATATACGTACTTCTCATGTACTACGCCACAGGTGAAAGGAACGCAGTCGCTTAATGCTGCATAGTTGGTTCAAAGTCAGCGGTAGTATTGCAGAACCCTGGTTGTTTTTCATCATGCGATACAAAAGAAACAGCCAAAGTGCTTTTTTTCTGTCATTAATGTTGGACTACACGCAGGCATTGACCGCGTACTACAATAACGCACGTAGGCGCCGCTTATGCCGCGACAAAACCATGATTCTATTGGTCCATTGCACCTTCACGGGGGTAGCACAGAACATCTTATATAGCACGGAACATACCAGATGATCCGTGGCACGGAGGTTATGCAGAATGTACAATCACAAGTAAAATGGAGGGAATGTTGTGTGATGATGGCCGGGGTGACTAATGTTTGCGATAAGTTATGTGGTTTAGCAGAAATGGAGCAAGATGATTCTTCCACAGATGCTGCAGGGGACGAAATTGTATTCCGGTGCTGTGAACGTTTGCCTACACTTTTGATGAGGAAAAAGTGGCAAGAAATTGGTTATGCACTGTCAGCAGTTTCAGAAGCACTTCTGGAACCCCTGAACAGGTAAAATTCTAAAATTAGGAACTGGTGCTTAGTACAATTAGAATACTGTGAGAATATGTCGAAATTGATAACTGTTTGTGACAGTATGAAGGTACTGTATTTATAAAGGCCATTTTTGTAGTGCTGTGTTGCTATTTGTACATAAATAGACATGTATCAACTAATGCACCAATCACTTTATTCTTAATCGTTATAATTAGTCCCCGATATATGTTTCGACAACACATGTTATCATCCTCAGGGCGGTCATCGATGTGATGTCCACTCAAACATCCGTATGGCTAGGCACCAGATTATCCCCTCACTCATTCCCACTTGTACTGTGTTAAAACACTGACTTCATACAGTCACTGTACACACATGTTCTAGTGTTCATTGGACTATGTTAAAATATGCTATGAAAAATGTCACCTTGTGCATATGTCTTTAAATTTTTTTTTAAATCAACACACAGTGATGTTGTATTTTATGTTCTATGTCCGTGTAGGGATATCTTGTTTCTTTCGATGAGCATCGTGTTGTTAGGTACAGTTGTTGTGGTATGGGCTGTAGTGTGTACATCAATGCGATTGCTGTTAATGATACTATATCCTGTGGTAGTGTAGAGCGTATATTGAGTCGTGTGTACAGATAGGCTGTGCTGTGGTACTAGTACCACAGCTGTGTTTTGGTACTAGTACCACAACACAGACTGTCCTTCCACAGGATGTAGCATCATTAATAGCAATCACATCAATGGACACAATACAGCCCATACCACAACAACCGTACCTGACAACATGATGCTCATCGAAAGTAACAAGATATCCCCATGTGGAGATAGAACATAAAATACAACGTCACTAAATTTTAGCTGTGTTGATTAAAAAAAAATTTAAAGACATATTCACAATGCGATATATTTCATAGCGTATTTTAACATAGTCCAGTGATCAGTTGAACATCTGTGTGTATAGTGATTGTATGAAGTCAGTGTTTTAACACAGTGCAAGTAGGAATGAGTGAGAGTGGATAATCTGGTGCCTTGCCATATGGATGTTTGAGTGGACATCACATCAACGACCTGCCTGAGGGTGACAACAGGTGTTGTTAAAGCATATATCGGGGACTAAGTATAACAGTTAAGAATCAATTGAATGGTGCATTAGTTGGTACACGTCTATTTCTGTTTAAAAAGTGCACAGTTTTAGCAATATAAAATGCTATTTTTACGTTTACCGTAGAGTCATTGAGTTACTTTGTGTTGCACGAAGCTGAAGTTCAAATGCACGATTTGGTGTAAACGTGCATGGAAGCCCTTGAAATCATTGTATCTGGCAGCTGTTGCAAGCCACTGCTCATTGGCTTGCTTAACTTATGAAAGTGTTACGTATAACGAAAAATGTGTGTGATAGATTTGTGGTTCTCACAGTATTGTTTCTGAGGATTCAGATCTGTGCATTCTTTGTTCATGTCTCTGCTTGAAGATGACGGCGCTACATTGCTTTGAAATATTGGGAACCGCTCAACCAGCAATACAGCATTATATCACAGAGACCTGGATCTTCATGAGTGTGTCTGTTAAATCTGACATCTGTCTGTCTGTCTGTCTGTATGTGGGTTTCTGTGAGCAAGGAAAATAAAATGTGTAAAGTAAAAAAGGTAATATTAATTGCAATATGTTGGTCTAATCTGATCATAACTCGATGGCAGATTGGAATAGTGGTGAGCACTGCCTGCTGTCACAGAGAATGTTTTGTGTGAAGAATGATGTGAGGTGTCAGATAAATTTTTTTCTGTGTTTGTGTAATGGTAGGGACGTATTGTTGTGTCAGAGAGACCAATATGGCAATTGGTGTAACATCGTGTTGTCTTGTTTCTTATAGAGCAGTCAAACCCGGTTATAATGACATTGGTTTATGCAACACCTCGTCTATAACATCGGATATTCTGTGGCACCATTAAGTCCTTGCTGTTAACCGTAACATTATACCTCTCGGTTATGACAGTACTCTTTTATAATAACCCAGAATATTTAGTCCCTTTCGTGACATTATAACTGATTTAAAATATATTACTTCTTACAGAAATCCAATGCTCATTACCTGTTAATATAAGCGACATGAATTTTAATTTTCAAGACAAGTGAGCTACTGTAGTTTTCAGGTCATGATTGTGTCACTGTGTAATGGTATTTTACTGTTGTTTCAGGGAGAGGTTACCTTTGTGGGTACTGGAAAGTTTAGGCAAAATTCTCCATGTATCAGTTGCTGAGTTCAAGGTTGGCATTACGTTGGATGTCGCTACTGCCGTAACTGAAACTTTCAGAGCCCTGAGAAACGGTTGTGTTGGTCAACCTGATATCCAGAAAGCTGTAACTGAAAAAACTGTAGCAGTTGATGAAACGTGCAATATCCTGAAGACGTCCATGCTAGAAGGCGGTCCACATTGTGTTACGTGTTTGCAAGTTGGAGTACAGTTCTTGGGAAACCTTGTTGTGAACAATAAGGAAACGCAGACTGTAGTCTGGAACAAATGCTCAGAAGTCTTGGTGTGAGTGTGTGATGCGAAGCGCACTGTAGTAGCCACTGTCACTGCCACTTCCACCTCCTTCTGCCTTTCGTCTTTGTGTGTGTGTGTGTGTGTGTGTGTGTGTGTGTGTGTGTGAGTGAGTGAGTGAGTGAGTGAGTGAGTGAGTGAGTGGTGAGCGAGGGAGCGAGCGAGTGAGTGAAGGGCCCTGCAGCAGATGCTACGGATGCACTGTAGCCTTGAGCCTTGAGGCTTACTCTGCAACCCTGTGATGAAGATGAGGAGAAAGATAAGTTTTTTCCATTTTTCTATGTACTGGAGCAGCAGTGGAATGAAATTGATGGGAAAACCAAAGTACTTGCGGAAAAACCTGTCCCAGTGCCACTTTTTCCACCACATATCCTTCATGGACCAACCTGAGATCCAACCTGGACTTCCGTGGTGAGAGGCTGGCGGCTAACTGCCTGAGCCATGGCACAGCCCTGCTCTCACTGTTACTAGAAGAGAGTGGCCTAAGTGTTATTTTTTATGATGCTGTCAGTCGCTCAGATTATATAGAGTCGCTGATATTCAGGAGAAATATAAGGTTGGAGCATTAGTGGAGTGATACTGACAGGGCAAAACTGAAATACTCAGAGAAAGACTGTCTCAATGCCACTTTCCTAACGACAAATCCCAATGGACCAGCCTGGGATTTAAGCCAGGTCTCTGCAGTGAGAAGCTGGTGACTAACTGCCTGAGCCGTGGCTTGGCCTCTGTGCACGTGCGCACGCACGCAGGCACACAACATGCATGCATGCACACACATACCTCAGAGAGTAGATAATATTCACTGCAACTTCTGTGCAGTTATCCTGTTATGTAAGTAAGGTATTATGAATGTCTGAAGAATCTTTCTGTTTCAGAGATTTATTGAAGTATGAAGACAAGAAGGTTGCAAATTATTCGTCGATGGTCATATATAACATCGCACTAGGTTGTCCAGTTATAAGATCTGTTGTGGCAGATTATGATGGAATCTTGGAACTCCTGATAGACAATGCCATGAAGGACTCAGAATTTGCGTAAGCTTGTTTTAGCTGTTATTGGGTTCATGTTTCAATTGCGAGTTGCAGTAATGCAGCCTAGTTGCGTATCTCACCTTGTCCCTAGCATGTGAAAGAAGTTTTATATGAAACCCTTCTGATTCTGTTGCTCATTTGAAATGTTTCCTCTTTTTCTACAGAAGAAGCAAACTTGACATAAAATTTTTGTTTGGAAATACAGTCAACCCTTGGTATAGCACTACTGCCTGTTCACTGCACTGTGTGATGGTATATCGAGTATGGCAGTAGGTGGAAGTACTGCAGCTTTTTTTAAATTCATAAAATTTACTTAAAGTGATAAAAATATGTTAATTACAAATTAAGAACATATTAGAAGAACATTTGATGCAGTATTAACCCTTTAAAGATGAGGCGTATCTGTTTTATATAAGGAGTCAGTGCGTACCGCGCTGTAAACACTCCACTTCGGTTATAAAAACCAGTCTCTTAATGTTTTATAAGGCAGAATTTGCTGTTTGTTCTGAGATCCATACAAAACACATAAACGCAATGTGGGCACCACATAGAATTTTTTAATGTTAAACTTGGTGGTATGTAAAGTTACCGCTAGGCTTTAAAAGGTTAATATCACGTACTTGCAAATGCCCTTCGTCCTTTCTTCAATAACCTCATCTGTTGCTGTTCCATTCTTAGCATTTGACTGCCTTACACTTATCATTAGTGCTTCCTCAAAGTTTTCATGTTTTGCACCTTCACCTCTTTTGGGTTGGCACTTGCTAGATTTTCCCACCTATACTTTTCGCTGAGTTTATCACCAATACATCGTCGACTGGTGTGTTGCTCCCATAGTAAGGAAAATGGTTGGCTCTGTTTTGCTGAGAAGCTACAGAACATTGGTCTCTATTAAGTACAGACCTCTTTCTTTTCACTAACATTTCATACTGCCCTTCTCCCTATACTTTACTAGTAAAATAAAGGTTAGGATAATTAAAAACTGTTCTGCAATGTTACGGTCATCTGACACTGACTTCACAGACATGTTGTTGCCACGTTATTCCCTGTGATTTTGAAATTCTCCAGACGTCGTGTGTGCAGTCAAGGACAGATAGTTTGAAACTCACTAGGTTGATAAGGTCGGGACAGGAGGTGGCAAACAAGTTGGGGTAATGTGGTCAGTACTCGTTTAAATGTATAGCAAGCAAATGGAAAACACCAGTTCCAAATACATTAGCTGCTATAGCCGTTGAAAACAGATGATTTCTGTCATTCATGGACAGTTAATTATTTTTGCGCAGGTAGTTGTAGCTGATCCATGTTCTCTCACCAGACAAATTCCAAGCCACGCTCTCTGCATTCCTCAAGTACCTTCCAACATGACACTATGTCAGACATTATTTAATGCTTATGGGCTCATGTGTATCACTAGATTCTTGGTGGATGGTGAGTAGAGGAGATGGCAATTTATTGATGATTTCCATTGTCAAAATTCTAGGGATATTTTGTTCACAGGCTTTAATGGGCACTAAATGAGAGTGTTGCTGTGTGAGAGTTTGACTGTGTTAATAAGGCCAGTTAGGAAATGAAGGCATGACTGGTGGGCTAATATCAAAATGTATCTTCAGGTAATGTACTGTGATGATAACTGCACTGAACTGACTGTCTAATAAGTTGTTAGTTTCTCATGATGTTATTGGTGATCCTTCAGATTCCCATGCAGTAATTCGTTGATATAGGAGCAGTTAGTTTGTGAGTTTCCACTCACATGAAATGCACACGTTAAAACCTGTTTTTCAAACTATTAGCTAAGTTTCACCAATACTAGCACATAGTGATTGTTGTTTTTGTGGGTTTGCTTGCTGTTGTTGGAACTTGCATCATCTTGAATGGCTTATCATGGTCCTGATGATTGACTAACCTCAGTACCAAACACTTCCCTTGTTTTGATATGTGACAAATGTTTGTGTTCCATTCATATTTATCATAAGGACAGTATTTGATTGTTACACATTTTCCATACAATTTTAACAATCTAACTATTCTTTGTGCATAAGTTAATGGTTAAGAATGTTATTTAAATACAATAATTGGCCATTAGTATTAATTTTTCATATATTTGTACTCTTCTGTGTTGTATTAAGGTGAACTTCGTACATTTGGGGGGCAATCTCTTGACCTCTGGAACCATTTAAAATTTATAACATGCGAAGTAATGGAAATATGGTTAATTCTCATGAGTTTTCACCTTAGAGCAGTTTTTGGGAATGAGTTGAGCTTGTAAATGGGGGATGACTCTATCAAACAACTACTGACATCACAGTTTCCCAGTACGTTACACTTTCAGAGCCTTCCACCACCAATATGTGAGTTTACTGCCATGTTGTGAGAACATTCTGAGTATTATGTACTTGATCTCTTTATTCCTTGACAACTTTATTAGTAGTTCAGGTATATGAAGAGATTATAGGTGATCGTGTATGAACAACTCATAGCTGGCTCGAGTTTTATGTTATTCCATAAGACTGTAATCTGAATATGTAGTAGTGTCTTAACCTCAAATCATGTCATAATAAAAGTTTGCCTTTACACCTTATCTGGAATGTATTCTGCCCCATTGACAGTTTGATAACCTGTTTCTTGAACATCCTCTTTATCCTTTTCAGGATAGGTGCCATATATTTACATTTTACTCAAGGTACTCTTTGCAGCTGGTGCCATACTATACGATTTCTGTCACAACTGGTCTGGGTGACTGCGGTTCATGTTAAAATATTTGTACATATTTCTGATCTGGGGGACATACATGTGTGTTACGTTCTTCCTGTGTCAACCTCCCAATGCTGTGTCAGTGCATTTTGTTTAACTTGCAGGCTGGAGGAGAAACCAGTATGTTACAGATGTGTTATGTGCTTTTATTTGAGCTGTACTGGCATGGAATTACATGTTTGTACATATTTTATATTTATATCATTTTCTTAACTTATTGATAATTTACAAAATGTAACTGTGATATATATATATATTTATCAGTATGTGTCACTGGGCACGCAGCTGATATTTCCTTTCCTCGGCTGGAGATGTTTGAATGTATGCCTGCACCTGTCCAGAATGGGTTAATGTCATCATCCTTTTTCCACCAAAGCATCCAAAGTAGTGTATGTGTTAAGACTTTTATCTGTACTTTTTGCAGACAACATAACTCTGGGGTGGCAGAATTATACAGAGTGTCTCTCTTTTTAGGCTGTTCACTGTTGAGCTGTTGCTGTCAGACACAGGATATCTGCCTAAGGTGTACGAAAAAGTGGATGCTATGGGCCGTCACTTCATACTTGAATCTGTGCAGTCCATTGTTTCAACAGACGAGACCTGTATACCTGTTACTTCAGTCATGTTTTTGGTAAAGCGGTTTAAAGATTGCAGTGACTGTATTTTAAAGACCTGTGAGAAATATGTAGAAGCTTTGGAACCCATCGAAGTGTCAAAACTCCTTCAACTCTTGGCTTCTGCGTCCGCCAACAGCAAGTATCAATCAGAGCTGCAGTTGGATTCTGCTCTTCTTATTACATGTTCAAGTAAGCTCACTTTTGTCTCCTTCCTTCAGAACCATATTTCTTTAAAGAATACTGTATTTCATGAGATAAGATAGTTTTGGGATTGAATTTATTTCCCCATGCCACCTCCGCTGCCACCAAAACATCAATAGTAATACTTGTCTTCTAGTCAATGTTGTTTTCTACAAATTTGTCTCCTTGGGACTTTGTACAGTGAGCGCAGAGATCATACCACCACTCGAAGCATTTTGTGCAGTGCAGTGTTTGAAGATGTGATGAGCTGCAGCACAGGAGGGTCCTGCGCTTGGTTCTTATTTTGCAGCGACTATATATCAGTATCTCATGAAGATTGTACTTTCAGGTACAGTGAAACCCTGTTAAGAAAATTTTGAAAATTCCAAGAAAATCCTAATTCTTAAGCGGGAAATTTCTTTGAAGGGTAATTTTAATGAAATGGGAGAATTTTGGTGCTTTTTTATCCTGACTTCTTGGGTGGGAAATTTTCTTAACCGGGTTTTTCTTAAGCGAGTTTCACTGTATCTGATCTCTTCTTTTACACTTTGAAATGGATGGCACAATTGTATGTATGTTGATTTACTGATCTGAAGAAAATCTTAGATGAAGGTTCAAGTTTTGTCACATGTGACACTGTGTCATTGGGTCAGTATTTCCTGATGTTTCAAAGGACCGTAGTGCCTTCATATGTAGGGTCAAGCTATTCAAGAACATTTTCCATGAACTGCTTGATCCAGAAAGCACTGCAATTGTTTAGGACATTTCAAAGATACAGTGTCACATCCCAGCAGACTTGAATCTTCAGAAACTCTGCTGCAAGAGGCCCAAGACTCGCCTGTTAAATTTAAGATGTTTTTAATTGAATTGAGCATTCAGTTAATCAAGCATGAGAATGATGTGCTAGTACTATATTTGTTTGTGAGCCAAGATTTTTTGGCGAGTAAAGTAACTGTACAATGTAGACTGCTGGGGTTCAGGTTGTTGGAGGCATGACGGGAGCCATCTGGGACAGTTCAGATTTCTGTTCTTTGCCATGGCGCTAAAGCACCATGAGTCTGGAGCTAACTACTGCACTTTTGATATGATCCTCAAGCCTGGTATGTGTTTACTTGTACTTCCATAAAGGTTTCACATTTTATGGTGATTATTGTTCAAGTGATGGTCTTTTTTGGGTTTTTGTGCCATATAGTGCAGGTTTGTTTGTTGCTTTGGAGGAACAAACTGTCTGCAGCTTTGGGTGACTGAATCCAGGTCAAGTGGGTGCTGAAGTAATTGGGAGGAAGAGGTGTGTCATTTACGTAAGAATGTTTGAGTCAAGTTTGGCTAATCATAGCTATGGAAAGGGGAGAGGGGGATCCAGCTTACATTCACATACACTCACCGTCACATCTCGCACTGCTGGCTCTGAAAAGCACTCTTCTTGGAACAAGCTTATCCCCTCTTGCCCCTTCTGTAGCTCTGATTTTCTAGAATTCCCTCACACCTGCCTATATAACCAACACGTTCCTTCCCCGCCCCACTCCTCCCAAAGTACATGTCGCCACCTTCAGCACAAGTCCCTAACATGACCATGTCAAGATCACCTGCCTAGATGGGAGTGTTGTTAGTGCAAGCACAACCCCAGGAGAGGTTATGATATGCCCATGTCATAAGCCCAGATATGGATAGGTGGACCCATAGTTAGCTCTTTTGTGTGGTTGATTTGGATTACTCTCCCAATTAACTTCAGCATACCTGAAGCAGATTGTCACCCTGAAGATGGAGGCAGTATGTTCCTTTGAAATGATGGAACACACCTTTACTACATGTTGTGGAAACCCAATACGGCCATCACATATGTATTTCCGTGGTCATTGTACACCTGTATGGTTTGATGCATAGACACTGTGATGACTTTTTCTGTGGTTTTGTATTGTAGTGTTGCTGAAGAGTATACACAGTCTTGGCAAGATGGGGGAGAATAATTTCTCAGCAGTGCAGAAGTTGGCTGACCTATCAGTCTCTACACAGTGCGGTGACATACATGATCACCCTGCATTTGGGTTCAAGAGCTGTTTGGTGCAGATTGTGGGCAATCTGTGTTGGAGACACCCAGAAAACCAGAATCAGGTCAGTGGTTGGGCAGGTCCTGTAGACTTCATTGTGAGAACAAGGATTAATAATCTGTGTTCAGTGGTTCCCTTTTCACCATGACATGTTCACTGGTTGTGGATAGAGGAGATGCCCCCCAGGCACGGTTTGAGTTTTCCCTGAATGTGATTGGAAGTGCCTCTAAGTTCATGGGATCAGTATTTTTAACATTCTGTGCACAGGTCTTGAAATGGAAGAAATGACATAACTTTCTCAGAATTGTCTTTCCAGGAGCAGTGTTTTCTTTTTTTGTATTTTGCATATTTCTTTAAGATTTTCTGTTGTGGAGAAACAGGTGGGATGAGCAGTCAGCCAGCCAAATGGTCTCTTGGTTATTGTGTATGTGCATGCATGCACATACAGGTGAACAGTCACGGAAAACCTCTAAAGGTGTTCCTCCAGCTTTGGTATTTGGCAGGGGCTCACAAAATTTCACCCAATAAGGTAGTTTGCTGTACGTAGGTGAATCAAATGAAAACCCTAAGTAGAATTTAACATCTGATTTAATGCAGATGGGTTCAGTACAGCTTTGTCATTTTTGGAGCTGTGCCTTTTTATGTGGGAAAAATAATTCTTCTTCTGTCCAGCCAGATGTGGACGGTTATTAGTGGTTTTGTATTTAATGATTTTTATTGTTACCTTTTTCTTCTGAAGTTAACATTTTGAATGCCATTAAATGTCTAAAATAAGCTTCATATGTCGGGCTTGATGACATTCCAGGCTTTAAGGGTTGCTTAGTGATTTTAGTGCCTGTACTTAAACACACCTTTAATCTTAGTGTGCCAATACAGCATGAAAGCTTAGTATGTCACTGTAGTGTTGAAGCAAGTGGTGATTGTGTCTGTCCTCAAGAAAGATAACAGTGCCCTTGTTATAGCGGTGGGCACTAAAATAGTCCTGTCGAGGTCACTGCGCATGAACACAATGTTGCTGTGTCTACGGCAGTCTTCTTAGCTTTTGTCTTAGTAGCTTCTCAGCATCAGGTTGATGCTCTGTATTTGATCTTATCAGTACATTTGACCTTGTTCCTCATTGTATTCTTTTACAAAAAGTTGGCACTTTTGTGCTTTACTGTGGTTTCATGTGTTGGTTATGTATTTACTCAATTAGGTGCCCATAATTTGCATGTATTTTGGGTATTTGTTTGTCACCTTTCCTAGTTCTTGCAAGAGACCCCCCAAGGACCTGTCCTTGGGGTCCTTCCTATTTAGTATTTTTACCAATGAACTTTATAATTTCATTACATGTTTTAGAAATGTTCTTCTTTGCTGATGATACCAAAATTTTTTGTGTTGTTAATTCAGTTAATGATTGCACTCTGATACAGTCTGATATAGACTGTATACAAAGCTGGTGCACTGGTGCCTTAATGAACTTAATGTTAGGCATCCTGTTGTGCTCGCTTATTCATAAATTGTACTTAACCACCCTCAACACAGCTCTGTTGGTGGTATACCCCCAGTAGAGTTCGGTTGACAGTAAAGTACTAATGTAACCGAATGAAGATGAACACTGGTAAAATGAGAGTCGTCACTTTCGCCTGTACAGTAAAACTTGTTTAAGACGTCCCCAGTTAAGAAAATTTCCCGCATAAGAAGTAACAATTCTTCTACCCATTTAATACATTTTTTCTTTCAAAATCTTAAACAATTTCCCTGAGTTTCCATTCAGCCTGTTTCCAAAACACAGTGTTCAAATGGCACGATCAGTTCATATAGGTTAATCTCCAAGGTCATTTCCGCCACGTTTCACACAGCAGAATGATGGAACCTGATGGCCGACGTGGGGGTGTCGTATTTTTTCTGCGATGCAGAGACTGCACCCAGTCAGTCAGTCCTCAAACTCGGTCTCTCACGACAAGCGAAAAATTGTATCGGGGGGCCGGAAGCTGATCCTAGGTGTTCTGTGACCTGCATAAGCCGGCATTTGCAACTCTGGCATGTGGCAGCTCACTTGCCTCTTCAGCTGCCTGGGACTTGGAGGAAACAAAGTTTAGGCGCGTGCTAGTCAAAGTGACACGATGTTCCACATTGTTGGGGCAACAGCAGTTTGATGCGAGATAAGTGGGTGGTCGATTGCGACAACTTGTTTAAATGTAATTTATTGGTGGTAATATAAATGTATCGTGGTGTAGCATGATTGTGAAACATGTGTGGTACCATGTGCAGATAAGTTACATCAGCAATTCCAGAAAATACATTCAGGACACTGCAGAGTTAGTGATAGTGACAGGAACTACTGACCACCCCTTATGGTCTACCTAAAAGTGAACCTATGGAATCTGAAGATGCATACTGCTACTGTTTTTTAAAAAAGAGCACAAACCACGCTTGAAAATTATTTCAAGGAACAGTAGACATCTGGAATGAAATGTGAACTTGTGAATGAAAAGTTACAGACAAAATGGTTAAATGGTCAGATGCAAGTGAGAATGTGTTAAGACAGCTGCAAATTGTACAAATTCACCGTATGTGTGTAATAAGTTCACAAAAAAATTAAAAAAATAGAACTTTTCGGTCCTACCCTTTTAAGAAATTTGCTGCTTAAGAAGTCAGATTTTCTTGGAATTTTCAAAACCATCTTAACAAGGTTTTACTGTGTTTGCAAACCCTGTGATTTCTGTAGACAGACTCCCTCAAAGACTTGGGAGTCCTATTAGATTTGAAATTATATTTTTGTTGACATGTTGATTGTATTTCTTTCTCAAACCATAAATTTTTTAGGCCTCATTCAAACCATAACCTATTCTTTCTATACCCTTGATTGTGTGTGTGTTTTTATATTTTGCTGTGTTATTGTTTGAGTGTGTGTACCATTATGCTTTTATGTAAATTGAATTGCACTGAACAATATTAAAAGTATATTCACGAAGGAGTTAGTTTTTTAAGTCTTTGCTTACTTTACCAAGTATACCTGATGTGATCGTTTCTCATCTGTTGCCGTGTGTTGTCTTTTGTGGTTTGTTATTGGACGTATTTTTCGATATGTTTCCTGTGCTGTCTTTGTAATTGGTCTCATGGCTATTGTGGCAGCATGCTGGTAATAAAGAATCAATGACGACAACAACAACATTATTATAAATATATTATTATTATCATCATCACCTTTATTCAGGGTATTTACAATTATATACCTGAAGTAAACGATGTTTTTAAGGTATATAGTGTTGTAGCTATCCTATAGTTATGATTTATGGTAGATGTAATGTTATTTCCCATGTTGGTTGTTGTTGGGATGGTTCCAGTTGCCCCTGTTATTACTGGTATAACTTTGGTTTTTACATTCCACAGGTGCTGTATTTCTGTTGTAAGGTTTTTATATTTTGGAGTCTTCTTGGCTTCTTTCTTGACAGCATGTCTATCTCTGAAGTTGCAACATCTATTTGCATGCATGTTCCTTTTTCATTGTCACAGATTATGATATCTGATTTATTGTTAGGGATGGTTCTGTCAGTTTGCACTAGTTGATTCCATAATATGGTTACCTTACCTTCAGGACTTGTTTGTACTAATTTTGGTGCATGCTTGTACCAGTGTTCATTGTCTGATTTTACTCCTGTTTCCTTTCTGTGTTAAAGTTTAGTTGTACACACACTCTATCATGTCTTTATGTATTATTCCTTTACAAGTATTGGGCATGCTGATATAATGTGGTCTATTGTCTCGTCAAATTGTTGGCATAGTCTGCATTTGGTATCTGTTGCTGTTTGTAATATTTTTGTTGCATGATTTGTTGTTTGTAATGTCTGATCTTGTGCTGCTGTTATTGCGCTTTCAGTTTCTGCTTTAAAGTGATTTGATATCCTGGGTGAAGAAGTCACCATTTGAAGGTTAAGGAATCTCCTTGCACCCTGATCATAAGAAGCTTATCTTGGAAAATTGCGGAGTGAAATGTGTACATTTCTCAAATTCTGTTTCAAAATTCCATCCGCTATTACTGAACCTAGATTCACTGGCACTCAGTCCACTCTGCAACTCTCACTAGACATGCAGGGAAGAGAACAGAGAGCAACTCAGTTTGATTCACAGAAGTGTGGTCTGTATTGACACACTGGTGTGTGTCTGAACATGTAACTCTGCTGAGGTTTGGAACCAAACACTGCTGTGTGTATGAGTGATCTCACTTCTTTCTCCATGTTTTTGTACAGTTTTATGAATATTTTTGGGCTGCAATTGTGTCATCTTGTATCACCATTTTTCTCCTTTCCTTTTGGATTTCCTTAAGAAGCCAGTGGTTCCTCATCTAGTCCAGGAATTCCCCACATTTTATGGAAGCCAGAGGTTCATTTCCTTGTTCACAGTAGCTCAATGCTTGTCCTTGTTCTGAGCCAAATTAATCCCATCTATATCCTTCCATCTTATTGCTTTTAAGGTCCATTCCAGATGGTTCTTCTTTTTTCTTCTTCTTTAGGGCCTGTCAGCGTATGCCCCACACGCATCTCAGCTTTAGGCTTATTGTGCAGCCCTAAACACTCCATCCAGCACCGGTTCAATAACCCTGTGCCTTTTATATAGAGGCAAAGGTCCTTTACTGAAGCTGTGCTTATATCTTTTGGTTCAGCGAACAGCTTCCCAGAAACATTATAGTGCTGATGAGCCAGCACCTCGCAGCAGCAGATAATATGCTGCACTGTTTCAGTCTCCATCCTGCAGAATCTGCAGGTTGGATCCCCATCAAACAGGCCCACAATATACAGGTGCCTCCTCACAGGAGCATGTCCTGTGAGGACCGCAACTGCCATTTTTAGTTGATGCCTACTTAATTTAAGCAGGTCATCAGCTCTTCTATTACATGGTCTGCCTGTAAAAAGTTTGCCATGTCTGTGACCTGGCAGATCTCTCCAGGCACTGTAATGTTGATGCTCAGTCCAGTTCTTAATTGCATCTCTTGCTGAACACCTAGGTATTCCAAGAGCCGGCTCTGGACCAAGTAATGGCATAGCTGACGCTTGCCTAGCAAGGTTATCAGCTTCCTCATTGCCAAGAATGCCATAGTGCCCTGGCACCCGAATGAGGGTTACCTCATTCAGGCTAGCTAGTGCAGAGAGAGCATCCAGGCATTCTGCAACCAGTCCTGAAGTCACTTTTGGGCTGCTAAGCGCCTTAAGTGCAGCCTGGCTATCAGAAAAAATAAGAATCCGCTTATGTTTATAAGCCCTTCTTATGTTTTCACATTGAAGAGTGGCATATATTTCGGTTTGAAGAACCATGGCAAATTTACCCAAAGGGAAGCTAAAGCTTCTGTTTGGTCTTATGCCAAAAATACCAGACCCTGTCCCTGAGTTAGCCCTAGAGCCATCAGTAAACCAGATCAGAGCATCCTCAGGGAACACTGGATCTTTGTTTCTCCAGTAATCCCAGTCTATAATGACATTGAAGATTTTGGAATGATAATAAACTGGTATAGTGTAGTCTGACCGCAGGTCCAATATAGGGTCACCCACATTTTTCCAGATGGATAGCAACCCTGATACTGTTTTAGGAACAGTTGGTTGCTTAAGTATGTGCAGCCTATAGAGTGCCATCCTCGCCTCCACCATGATCAGCAGATCCAGTGGAGTCAGATTCAGAAGCACCTCCATTGCTGCAGTAGTGGTTGATTTCATAGGCCCCATAATAGCTAGACAGGCCATTCTTTGAATCCTGCCTGATTGAATTTTAGGGGTTTTTTGCGTGACCTTGGGCCACCAAACCAAGGCAGCATACAGTATGGAAGGTCTAATTACCCTAGCATAGAGCCAATGCACCATATTAGGTTTTAGACCCCATCTTTTACCATACATGCGTCTAACCACCACGAGGTGGTTTGCACTTTTCTGATTATTTTCTGCAAATGTTGGTTCCAGTTAAGTTTGGAGTCTAAAATCACTCCCAAATACTTAACCTCTCCCAGCACTTTGAGTTCCTTACCATGAAGTATGAGAGGTCCTAAGTCCTCTATTTTCCTTCTATTGGTAAATGGGACTATGGCTGTTTTGTGAGGACTAATATTTAGTCCCTCTTTTACAGCCCATTTAACTACCACATTCAGGGCTTCTTGCATAAGCTCCCTGACTGTGTGTGCAAATTTACCCTGAACTATGATAACAATGTTGTCAGCATAGCCAAATGTACTAAAGCTTAGGTCATTTGTAGCAACCAAAAGCCTATCAACAACTAGGTTCCACAAGAGGGGAGACAAAACGCCACCCTGTGGACATCCTCCGATGACTTTAGCAGTCAAACTGCTGCCCATAAGGGAAGTGTGTATAAGTCTGCTTTCAAGCATGGACCTGACCCACCTGCAACAGGTTTCCTCAAGTCCACACTTTCTAGCAGCCGTAGTTACTGCATTAAAAGAGGTGTTGTCGAATGCCCCCTCAATATCCAGAAAGGCACCCAACACGATCTCTTTGTGATTCAAGGACTTTTCCAGTCTGTGAACAACCTGAAAGAGAGCTGTTTCTGTAGACATACCTGCCCTATAGGCAGACTGGTTGTGGTGAAGTGGTTTTTCAACCAGGACACCATCCCTGATATGCCTGTCAAGTAATTTCTCAAGTGTCGTGAGTATAAATGACACGAGACTGATGGTCTCAGGGACTTCGCCTGGGACAATTGTTTCCCAGGTTTAGGTATAAATACCACCCTGATGTGCCTCCAGCTTATAGGAATGTAACCTAAGGCCAGACTGGCTCTTAGTAACATCAGAAGTTTTCCAGCAAGCAATTCAAAGCCCTGCTGTAGCATGATGGGCATTATTCCATCAATGCCTGTGGATTTATAGGGTTGAAATGAGAAAACAGCCCATTTCAATTTATCATAGCTTATTACCCTTCTGGAAACCGCCCAGTCTTCCCTGGATCCTTTCCATTTCGGAATCCCCAGTTCAAGACCGTCCCAGCCTCCAGAAGGTTCCATAATTATTTCTGAACCAGGGAAGTGGACCTGGAGTAACTCCTCTAGGTTCCTCTTCTCTGTTGTATATTCTCCATTTTCAAGCTGGAGAGAGCTAACTGCATTCTGACCTTCCTTTGAAAGAATCCTCTGGAGTCTGGCACATTCTGGAGCCTTCTCAATCTTCTCACAGTGTCTTCTCCATGATTCTCTCTTGGCCTGTCTGAGTGCCTTATTATAATCTGTTAAAGTTCTTTTATAGTCAGTCCAGTTCCCTGACTTCTTTGCCGCATTAAACAATCTGCGAACTTTCGTCCTTCTCTCCGCAAGGCCTTGATTCCATCAGGATATATTCCTGTTGTTCTGCCTCATGGTGGAAGGACAATTTTCATTATAAGCAAAAACAATGGCATCCTGAAACTGCCTTGCAGCACTTTCCAGATCTATGAAGTTAGTAATTCTATCTGTCATATTATGCAGACAACCCAACAGGTCAGTTTTAAAAGACTCCCAGTCAGTCCTGTGCAGATTGCGATAGAATTCAACTAAACGGTCAATACCCGTAACAGTAAATTGGATGTATCTGTGGTCTGAACAGCTTACTTTCCCAGTTACATGCCACTCTTTGATAAAATTGCCAGCATAAAAAGTGGCAATTGTGATATCAATAACTTCCTGCCTATTAGATGTAACGAAGGTAGGTCTGTTACCTTTATTCATTATGTCCAATCCATTAGCCATAATGTAGTTAAACAGGGACTCACCTCTGTTGTTAGTATTCGTACTTCCCCAGGAGGTGTGATGCGCATTTGCATCACAGCCGATGATCAGATGAGTTCCTTCAGCCCTACATCTCGTCACCAGCCTCTCCAACTCCCCGGGAGGTGGGGGTTCAACATCATCATATGGAAGGTAAGCTGATCCGAGAATAATCTCCCTCGGCCTCCCGCCACACGACATTTTGATTTTCACTGCCGTGAGGTCCCTAGAACAGTGATGCATCAACGGCAGTATCCGAAAGTCTTTCTTGACTAAAATACAGATCCTAGGATACTGAATGGATCTACTACAAATTAGTTCTCCACCTACCTCCTTTAGTCCTTTAATTTCCCCCTTATAGGTCCAAGGTTCCTGTATGAGGGCAACATCGCAATTCCTCATAGCGACACAGAGGGCAACCGAGGCCGCCCTGCTGTGGTGGAGGTTTACTTGCAGCACTCTCAGCCTCTGGCTTTTTCTTTTCATCCTTCAGGGTCCAAAAGATAACTCTCCCCAATGTCTAGAAGGCCTTGAAATTTGATCGAGTCAGGGCTTTGAAAGAGTCAGGGTCAATACAAAAGGCCAGCGTCTGCTCCTTCTCAGTGACCTTATGACTCATAACTGACCAGTCTGTCATTTTGAGCTCAGGATTTTGAATCCTCGGACAGGTTATGACAGTGGTAACCTCTGAAGTGTCAGGAATGCGAACAAGCACCCTGGGTCTCTTTGGGAGGTCTTTGGAGTCGACTACAGTCAGCTCCGCACCCTCCCACAACTCCCCAAGTCCACTAATCGTCCGCATTAACCAGACCTTAGAAGGTTCATTTGCACAGGTAATCCAGAATACTCCCTGTGCAAATTTGGAGTACAAAAACTGTGGTGGTGGCTGCCCTGAAGGGTTTGCATCCACAGCAGTCGAGTTTTACCTGAATCATGTCAGCTTGAGTCTGATCCAGTTTGACGTCAGGATGGCGTCTATGAATAACTGTGATCTTGATGCCAGCAACAGCTTCCTTGTATGACCCAGTCTGCACTTGAGTGTTCCTGGGTTTTTTTGGTTCCTGTTTTCCCAAGGATGGTGTGCTGGAGTCTGAGTGGGGTCTTTGTACACCCCCACTGCTCCCCACCACACCCTTCTCCTGAGACGAAGGAGTTTTTCTTGGAGGCTTCTTTTCCGTCAAAGTTCCCTCCTTCATCTTCCTTTCTCTAGTGAGCCTTTTCTGTTGCGCTCCTGAGAGTCTCTTGGTTTGCAGTCCGATCATTGAGACACCTGCAGCCAATCTCTCCTCATCTGAAGAAGCGACGGAAGACTTTGGGGTTCTTTCTGTAACAAGTCTGCAGAGGCAGCCGCTCCTTGTTCAGTTTCAAAAATATTCATGTCCATTTTTGTCCCACGAGTACAGGGGAAATAAAAGTCAACACTGGTAGAACTCCCTATACCAGTGCAACGCTACCTACTCTGGGATGTCGCCTGGTTTCCCAGAGGCTCCGTTAAGAACACATCACCCAAGTGCCATTCACCCCTTCAGCACGGATTAAGGCAAGCCACACATAACACCTTGGGGTTGGGGAGTTGGTCCACGGTCTCCTATTTATTCAGAGACAGACCTGCCACAAGGACAGGTCCCCGGCTATCTGCCACCCGCCGACGTGCCTGGTAACCACTCAAGCCCCGGGATTCCAAATGGTTTCTTTCTGTGAGGCTTTTCAGCCAAAACTCAGTGTGTATGTCTCTTCTACCCCATTATGTGCCACATGCCCCACCCATCTCAGCCTCCTTGATTTGTTCACACAAATAATATTTGGTGAGGAGTACAATTTCTTTTTTTCCCGTATGTTTCCCCAGATTCTCACACTTGTGTGTTAACTGCTGTTACTGTGTTTCTTCAGGTTCGAGAGCTGGACTGCATCCCTGTTCTCTTGGATTGCTGTAATATCGATGCCAGAAATCCACGTATCCTCTACAGTTTACATTTGCTTCCCAAATGTGTTGAAGTTTTATCCTTTATTGCTTCTCTGGTCTTGATTTGAGGCAGTTTTTAAAACAAGTTCAACTTTAAATCTGTATCCACTTAAATCTGTATAGAATTCGATCAGAACAGTTGGAAGGATTTTCAGAATAAGGAAGCTTTGCTGCAGTATGGAGAAATTTTGTCAGATGACTGTCATCTACTTAATGATAGGCTTCTTAGATTTTTTTAATATCTGCTGGGAATGTGGACATGTGCAGAAGGAATGGAGCATCACGTTAAGTGCTCCAGTTTACAATTTAGGCGATAGAATTGTGAAAATTACAGATTTGTAATTCTGCTTAATTCCCCATACAAATTACAGTAAAACCCAGATTTTACGTTTTTGTTAAGGCCACCAAAAGTTGTGTAAAATGTGGGAAATGTTGTTCTGATGGGCATTTGGCCAAGACCATACAAAAAGCATGTAAAATTGTGGAAAATGCAAAATGTAGAAACACAAAATCAGGGTAATCACATGATAAGCACATGAATGAGTAGTGTATCTGAATCTGTGTTAGCTGGAGCCCAGAATGGGTTTAGGAAAGTGTGGTCATGCACAGACTGTGTCTTCATTAGTGTTCACAAAATTGAGAAACGCAGGGAGTTGAACTTACCATCTCAAGAGTGCTTTCCTGGATTGAAGGGAACCCTTTGACAAAGTTACCAAACGTAAACTTGGTAAGTAATGACTGACAGGCTTTCCACTACACTTAATAAGAACAGTACAGATCTTGCATCTAAATACGAAAGTTACATATAAAAGGAAGAGTCTGAAGTGGTAAAAACTGTAGAAATAAATAAGGGAATGAGCAAGGGTGTCCTTTATCACCAGCTTTCCTTTAATATGCATATAAAATGTACTGAGACAGGTTTTCTCACAATATTTCAGTTTTTCCCTCATGAGTTTCATTCTTTCAGTTCTCCATACTTGTTCATTCATTTACTCATTCTTTTGTTGCCTATGTTACCATCAAGTGGGGTGAAAGCAGGACAGCAGGGTGAAAATGGAAAAAAGACTTTTTCCTTTCTCTGTTAGTGTTGCATGTTCCCAGTAGGTGGCAGCATCTTTGCTTAGATTAGTTCTCTCGTGGGAACTAAGTGACACTGACACTTGTCAGTACATTGTAACCCTCCTGACAAAAATTGTTGTTTATTCCCGTGTGAGCACTAAGAAGTTGGCAAAGAGTTGTTTGCTTTGACTGCAGGAATAAAAGCAAAGCTGAGGTAAGTTCTTATGTTGAATATTTCATTCCTAATGATGAAATTCCATTAGTTTTCATGAAGTTTTCTGTGCCTTATAATGTTTTATAAAATACAGTCAGCAAAGTGGAACTTTGGTGGGGTGAGAATGGGACACTAATATTTCTTTATTTTATAGGTTACCAGGCTCAATACTGCCTACAGAGGTAACTGAAACTGTACCTGAACAAGTAGATTATCATGGAGCGTCTGTTGAGGCTGGTAACTCCGAAGGGACCTTTGCAGTTGATTTTGTCATTGTGTCGTGATTGAAAATTTTATCCTGGTCAGATTTTAGACTTGGATAAGGAAGACTTTAAGGTCAACACAATGACTGGAAATGGCCGGAATTTAAGGATGGAGTTTGGTATGCTAGGAGTGCAATGCAGAGAAAAATTGCACCCACTAAATACACCTGGGATGTGTCAGATTTTTCTCGATTGATATGAAGTCCTGAGAATATTTTTTCACGATTTTTTCAAGTTACATTTATTTTTCATAACTATTTGTATTTTGTATTACAGTTTGTAACTTAATTATGTGTAATTTGTATTGTCAGATAAAGAAAAATTCTAAACTTAGGAGTGGCTTTTTTTTCTGTTGCAATTGAAAAAAATTATAAAAATGGAAAAACGTGTGTTCATTTCCTTTTTCATCCAAAATGTCTCAGAGTGGTTCCTCTAAGGGTGAAGATGGGACAGAGGCTATCAATTGAATGTTGAGGAATGTGCCTCCCCCCCCCCCTTTTGGGGGAGGAGTCTAATTTATTTAGCTGTAGCAGTTTTTGTTGTCTAATGAGAGCATTAAGATTTAAAGCTTGTACCAAAGTCACCCCACATGATGGTACATTTGTGAAATTTGTGGTTCTTGTGTTATTGTTTTTTTACTCGTAGTGCTGATATGTAATCTGCTGCTCATATGAAAGGATGTCTTTCAGCTGAATTACATTTTCTAAGACTGAGGCAGGTAAGTGGCATGTCATTACAACTGTGTTGTTCCTTGACGAAGCGTACAGTGATCATACAGTGGGTTGTTTTGGCGATTCGGAACCTGTGTGAAAACAACTTGGAGAACCAGGCCTTGATTGCCTCCATGACTCGCAAAGGGGTGGTTGATTCCTCCGTCCTTCTGGAGATGGGTCTTACTCTGCACGCGGGTGATGACAGCAAGATTGTTGTCATGCCACTCAACAGACATGCTTCTCTGTGATATCATGTGGCAGGAGTTGGGTTGAGGATTTCATAATGCTAAACAACAGTGCGTGCTGAATTGATTGACCAGTAGAAGACAAGAATATGCAACTATATGTAAAAGTCTGCAATAATTTTGGTTGAGTGTATGTGTGTGTGGGAGGGGGGTGCACGTGTGCACATGTGTGTGTGGGGGGGTGGTGTGCATGCGTGTAGAGTGTCAGTAAAGTGTCCTTAGAATGCACAATAAATATTGTGTGAAATGTAAGTTTCTGCAAGCTGTGAATATTAAGATTTGTTTTTTGGGGGGATAGTGTGTAGTTTGGTTGACAGGTATCAGCAGGTTTCTCCAAAGTGCTGGTCCATGTGTACTGTGTGACATGTCACATCTCAGAAGATTGTGATCTAAATATGTCTGAGTGTTAAATAGATTTGTGTGTTAAAAGTGAAGTTTTGAATTCACTTTTTAATTTATGAAGATGACAGTGCTGTTATGTCACTCTTTCATGCAACAGTGCTGATTGAGTTGCTTCTGTGCAAGATGACAGTGATGTTGGTGTCACTAATATAAGGTAATAATGCTGTTATGTCACTGCTTCACTGTCTCCTCCTATTTGATTGTAATTAAATTTATTGTTGCTAATTCTTATTAAAATTGTGGTTTCAAATTACTGTTGTTTTTGCTGTGGTAATTCAGCGATATTACCAATTGTACATCCCCGCTTTTGTGTTTTACAGAGGGCATTTTGAACCTTATCCATAAGATATATTGGGCAACCACAGTGCCCTGTCCCATGTTTTGCTGGAGGGTTTTTCCTTGAAAGGTGGCTAGCATGTGGATCCAACCATTCACCTTATGTACGTTGATGGTTGTCCTACATCTTGTTCTATTTAAGGTGCTGTTTGTGGCCATGCCAGTACAGTTTCTGTCGGCAGCAGGTCTGGCTGGCTGCCACTTATGTT
The DNA here is from genome assembly GCA_013340265.1 of Coptotermes formosanus. Lineage (NCBI taxonomy): Eukaryota > Metazoa > Arthropoda > Insecta > Blattodea > Rhinotermitidae > Coptotermes > Coptotermes formosanus. Next base: position 185,835 of record BLKM01000194.1, read on the forward strand.
AACATTTTTTTATGTACTTTTGTGTTCAGGGATATACATGTGTGTTACTGTCTCTATGTGTTGGCCTTTGAATGCTGTACTGTTATGTTTTGACTGTCTAACTTGTGGAGCGGGCAGTGCATTGGTACGTTATTTGTGTCGTTTGTCTTGAGTACAGGTATGGTGCCATCAGCATTGTATTATGCTTGTACTTACACTTTTAAACTTTTACACATTTTACTTCGTGTTGTGTCACTAATCTTTTAATAATTTAAGGAACAGTATAAGTGTGAAGTATGTAATATTATTTTTGTATACACTAGGGCCTTGTTTTATGCCTTTTTGCTTTGACGTCCCTTACCAGTACACCTCTTCTTGGTGTGTGCCAGTTCATTTTTGGTTCAATGCTCTTTGGCCTTTACTGCAGTATTTTTATGGGAATATTTTTTATTTATTCCAATGCCTGTTCTGAATGAGTTAGGAATGCATGGCGCTATGCGTAAGAACCATATATATGTTAATGGCAGCATGTTTTGCAGTCATAGATCAGAAGTTGATGGTGTGCGTGTGTTATTAAGGTCCTCATCTGAGGAATCATGTATGGAGCAGGCAAGTTGACATACTTGAGCATTTGTGGAGAATAGTTCATACTAATATGAAATAGGGTGCCCTAGTGTGGACTGGACTCAGCTGGCTATGGATAGAATCAAATGGTGAATTCTTTTGAATGCAGTAGTGAGCCTTCAGGTTCCAGCAAGGGCTGGAATTTTATTGAAATGCTGGGTCACTATTAGCTTGTCAAAAAGCAAGTTGCTGTGTGGAGTTAGATGTATTTGCCATGTTGAAGAAAGTGATTATGGTTAGTAAGTTAGAAGCGCATAAGGCAAGCTGTGTGAATGTGTGTTAAGTGTCCTGCAAAGGGGCTGCCATTGTTCCTTATTCCTTTCTTAAATATGGCAGGTTCTACTCTTGGCTGGTCCCATTACCTTGACTTGCCCCATTTACTTCTTCAGTCATGGTTCCGAATTGCTACCCTCATCATCCCTGAACCACTTACACGCCCTTTTAACCAGCCCCTTTGTGTATGTGGCTCACTTTGTTGTCAAGATGGAGGTAATATTTTCCTCTGAAACACTTGTGATATCCCCAGCTGAACTTCAGGAAAGACTTAATTTCGGCAAATGGTGCAACACAGGTTTAATTTAGTGATGAAATGAGCCAGTTTTGAAAAATAAGGAAGCCACATGGATGTTGTTTGCCACTATTTGCTCTTGAATTGTATTGTTGAAACTGCGTGTTTTAGTCACACTCATTACCTGATTGCCATTTTAATTTCAGTAGTTTTAAATACTGAATAGGTGTATGTTGCTTTATCAGTTGCTTAAGCTTGTGTATCAACTGCAGAGGATCACAGTGTGCCAGGTGAGACCTGAGCTGGTTGAGTGGGTTTTAGTACATGACACTTGAAGGGATTTTACTGTCAGCACTGTGGCCAGACTGACTGTGATGACAAGCCAATCTTCTGTCCAGTGGGTACTAGAGAACTCCTTGGGAATAAAGTGGCTAGATCATGAACAGGACTACTCATTTCCATCTAGCGCCAAGGTTAATAATATATGGAGCTGTACCTCATCCCTTCCATAAGTTTTTATTGAGTGGTGCTTGAGTAAGCACAGGACATGTACCCCAGTCAACTGAAGTTCTTATGTATGGTGAACTGAATGAAGGCAATGGGCACGGTTGAAGGGTAACTCGTGGTATTTACATGATGTACCTCAGAATAGCTTGTTATGAAGTTCATTCAAATTGGGTGCTTTGCAGGTATACCTCAGGCACATTAGTTCAGTGATATTTAGTGGGATTATGTATGTTGTGTGCTAACTTTAGTTTGTTGTATTCTACAACTGTGTTATTTGTGTATTTTAAGAAACCCTTATGATTTGGTTGTGAAGGACGTTTCATATATTTCTATTAGGTGTGAGGCATCCATGTAAGAGGTGGAAGTGTTGTTTACTCCTTCAAATTAAATGAAAACCTGCTTTCTTATTAACTTTATATAGTAAAGTCTATATTTAACATTTCTCTGAACTCACAGGCTTGTAACAAAGAATTTTTTGTATCATGCCTCAAGCATTGCATGCTATTATAAAGAAGCATTATGTGGAATTTATTATATGGGTGAGCGCGTCACTGCATGAAGACTTAACTATTGGATTAGTAGTCTATTGCATGGTACGAGCTGTACTTGTAAGCTGCATGAGTGATTGCTTGTGCCCAATGCGTGTGCCACCTGATTGTAGTGTAAGAGTGTACATTTGGTGCCTTTCAGTATTTCCGTTTATATCCAGAGTACAGTGTTGATGCTACTCAGTCAGCAGTTATTTGTGTTTCACTGATTTTGAATTTGTACCTGTGTATTTTTATCTGTATGAATGCGTTTAAAGTTGTTATAACTACCTTTGGTGAAACGGAGTAAATGACAGGCCCTTCGGGCATCTCATGTTCCTCTGAATGTGATAGTTTTTCAAAGACTAGGGTACAAACATTTGGTGGACGTAATTTTGAAAAGGAAAGTGACACAATAAAAGTGGGGGTACACTTCCACATTACATTCACCACTTCCATAAATCTTGGTACTCAACTTTAACATGGTTAAGAAAGTTTATTGCCAAAAAATTTCTCTTGTCCATAAGTAGATAACCAGTGCTACGTGTTTTGCTTGTTATTTATTGCAATCTTCGGGGAGTGCCAATGTATACTAAAAGACATACACAATGTTAGCACACAGCTTTGCCAATTGTAAATGATAAAACACACAATGCCTGTATGTCATTACAACACCAATATATATAGTGTTGGCATTGTTAAAGTTATGTTATAATTATGTTAAAATAATAATAATAATAATTATTATTATTATACAGGATTTCTGTTGAAATTTTGTGTGTCCAAACATCTTGAAATAGTAAATTGTCTTTTAGTATATATTCATGCTCCCTTAAGATGGCTGTAAATAAGAGCCCAAACATGTAGGGATGGTTATCTATCTATGGACAAGTGCAGTCTGTTAGTAATAAACTTACTTTGTATGTTAGTTGCACAGAGCTATATAATGTTAACTGTGATGTGGTTATGTGGCTGTAAACAGAACACAGGAACATACTGTTCATGTCATCTGTTTGCATATGACCAGGTATGGACTGAAAATGAGTGGGTGTTGTGAATAATTTTATGGATTTGAAAACCTGATGTGAAGGGCTTGTGATGGCATAAATTAAATTTGGCAAAACTGGAATGCATTTTTACATGGGTAATGTCTGTGAAAATATATGTTCAGATGTAACTAGTGGGATGAAAGAAACGTGATTTGAAGCATTAGAATTTTTAACTTAATTTAAGAATTCGTGTATGTGTTGCATCTGTAGAAAGGCCATAGGTTTTCATGTAAAGTACCTGTTGTTGTTATTATCAGGTTTTAATGAGACGTGGATTTTCTCGACAGGTTTTAGAAAAGTACTGAAATCTCAAGTTTGACAAAAGTCTGTGTAGTGGGAACCGAGTTGTTCCATGCAGTCAAACAGACATGACAGAGCTGATACTTTTCGAAATTTTGCGAATGCGCCTACATGACTAACAAGACACTAAGATGTATTTTCTTGTCACTATCTGAACTGTTAGAGGGTGCTAAGGAAGACATGGATGGAAAAGGGGTGATTTAAGAGGAAGCTGCATAACAAAGAACTTCGTGATTTAACATTATTAGGGCGACAAAATCAAAGAGGATGAGATGGGAGAGAAAGAAATCTGTACCGAGAAGACAACTTGAAAGACCTAGGCATAGATGGGAGGATCATATTGAAGTGGATCGTAAACAGATGGGATGGCAGGGAATGGACCCAATGAGTGTGGCTCAGGTTAGAGACAAGTGGCCGACTCTTATTAATGGGATATTAAAACTTAGGTTGCCTGACGTGCGAAATATCTTGACTGGCTGAGAAGCTTATAGGTGGTGGAGGTGGCCTCTACCTGCAGTTAGTTAACGTGTCTCACAGGTGGCAGCTCTGTGATGAAGCTACTTGTTCCGTACGTTAGCTTCATTTTGTTTCACGCTTGGCTCGCAGGTGGCAATGCCGTGAGGAAATTTTGTGGTAGTTCAGTATAATCGGGTTGGGAACACAATTTGTGTTTTTATCCGCAGAATACTGCTAGTGATTGCCAGAGAAATTGTTGAATAAATAAATAAAAATTTTGAAATACCGCAAACATTCCAAATATCCGTCAAAATGTATTTGCATTTGTATTTTTTGCAATGTAAGCTGACTTATTGTAGCAGCTCTTTACAAATTAATTTTCTTTACAATAATTAAGTAGTAACTGAACTGCGTTCTCCGCTACCAACTTTTCCTGTCCCTTAAACATTTTCATCACTGGGGTTCCTCGGAATGTGAAAAATTATTTTAGGGGTTCCTCCTTTGGGGGGTGGGGAATGGGAAACACTGCTGTAAGTGTGTATATTGTTCTTACTTCTAACTTTCTTAATTCCACACGCAGTTTTTTGTGTATTCGTGAAATGTTTTTCATTGTTGTAATTTTTATAACGGTTTAATGGTAGTGGTGTGTATTAATGATTAGAGGGTTCCGGGTCTCGAATGTCTGCCCGGAGTCATAATATGAATGATGTTTTTCATAACTATACGGCGCCCTTCTATCCAAATCCTGGGACAGTAGCTACATTAAAATAAACCACAGCTGCTTCCACCCAGGTTTATCCCATCCATCAATTACAAGTGTAACATTTAACGTTGTTTCGCGTATTTAGTTGGAAAGGTGGCGTTAGAGGCCGGTTGTTCACAACTTTTTGGCGCCTGCTGGCTCCTTTGAGAGTTCCTGAGAGAGTGGCAGGCACAAGCAAATAAATTTAGCCTATTTTTGTCCGGACAAATAGAAATATGGACACCAAATAGTGTAAAAACAGCACGTTTAATGATAGAAAAAACCGTGCAATAAAAATACCTAATTGTTATCAGTGCCCATCCCAGTGGCCGCGCGGTCTAAGGAGTGGGTGTGTGGCCGTTCGCTTGCTGGGATTGTGGGTTCGAATCGCGCCTGGGGCATGGATGTCTGTCTTTTGTAAGTGTTGTGTGTTGTGAGGTAGAGGTCTCTGCGTGGGGCTGATCACTCGTCCAGAGGAGTCCTACCGTGTGTGGTGTGTCTGAGTGTGATCGTGAAGCCTCGATATTGAGGGGGCCCTGGCCCACTAGGGGCTGTCGCGCCACTGGAAAAAAAGATGTTATCAGTGAAATTATTATTTCTCAAATGGGAATGCAGAATGATTTTGGCACTGCATTTTATCAGCCATATTTTCAAATATGGGAATGTAGGATCGTGTTCAGTCTCGCAAGCATTAGTCAAGACGGGTAGCAGTAAGTCGATAGCTGTGCTTTGGTTTTGTACTGTCTGTGGTTGACAACGGGGATTCACATAGGTAGGTAGGACCGTAGGCCGCGCTTCTTAAAAAAGGAACCTTTTTCTCAGTCAGCCAGGTTTCAAAGGTTTTTATGTGTTGCGTATGATTTTAGAACATCATTTTGAAAGTTATGTATTCACATTATACGTTCCATCCTCGTCTTAAAGTCTTAGTTATATTCTAGAACCTATTTCCGTAAAAATACAGGCAGCTAAAAAACAAAACCTTGGCTTGCACCATGTTGCCTGTGAGGACCGCTCTGCAGACCACTGTTACAGACTGTAACCAGTGAATTAATCTCAGATGATTGTGTTGTTTCGTGGTATTGTATTGCTGCTTCTGTTTTGCCAGATCTTTTATTTGAGCACCTTATTTAACATCAGATTTTAAGTACCTTCCCCGTCCTCTCCGGCTTCGCTCGGGTCCTTTACCATAAGCTTTTAAAACTTAAAGAAGCACTTGCTACACACATTTGCCCGCCTCTGCCTGATCGTAACATATACTGCGACTATGTCAGGACATTCAAAAGATGTTTAATGTTTTGAGACTTTAATGCCAGATTCAGCGACGAACTTTGACAGTTCAAAATATATTGGTGCCTATACTAATGGTCAAATTCAATATTGGTCTAAATAATGCACTTTTATTATTGCAGATGTTTTTGTGTTACAGTTTTAATATAAATACATTGTAATATAAAAACGTCTGGAATAATAACAGTGCATTATTTGGACAAATATTGTGTTTTATTCATAACTTCGCACGGCATGAATAATATACAATTTTTTTCTAAACTGTGCGCTTCTGTCCCAGCTGTATAAGTTTTCTGCATCTCATCTCACATTTTGCTTTTCCAATCCTTGGACAGTATTGAAATAACGAATCGCATATGGCGCTGTTCTTGCCGTAGCACACAGATCTTAACAAAGCGTTCTTTACTCTCAAAACGTTACACGGTTTGAAGGCTCTTCCATGCTCCGGTTTTAACAGAACTCACAATTATTGCAGAGCATTATTCGCAGACATCTTGCACCGAATTTAGCGCCAGTAGGACAATAAATGTGGGAAGTACGGATATTAATTCACAACCCTCAGTAGAGTATTGTAAGGCTTGCTATCCCATTATAGGCCTGGACAGGCCCTGAGGGCACCAGGAGGTTGAGGCTCCCAGATTTTAAGATAACTGGCACATGAATTTGGTAAAGTCAGCCTTACACACCGGCCCCCTTTACCCTCGAGAAATATTCCTGGTACTCATTTCTGTTAGAGTCGGAGTCGACCCCAGGGCCTTAGTGTTGCCGGAACGATTAACTCAGTGGAAAATTCAATGATCACATCGAGAATCGAACCCGCAACCTTCCGGCTTGTAACGCAGTGCCTCAATCAGGGTAGGGCGTGCACTGCACATATTTTCTCAAAACTTACAGTCCTTCGGTATGTACGTACATTTTCGTGGGCATCACATGTACCGAATTTTACCCGCATCGGACATAAATGTAGAAAACGGGGCAGAATTGACGCCACTGTGTAAAGTATGGCTTCACTACACCCAGTTTCATGGCACCCAGTCTCACTCAACAGCATTTTCTGCGCCGAGTCCTACCCAGATGAATCAAGAAATACTCGACTCACGTAGAGAAATTCATTTACGCCCTTAAGTGAAATACGTCTGTCATTGATCCGATTTTTATGAAAATTACGCTTGCTGGGCAATTTTTGTAATGAACCCCTATTCCGAATTTCATGAAAATCCGGAAAGCAGTTTCGCCGTTGGTACTAGGTCACAGCTTGACGGACGGAGGGACATGATCTCCATATAAGGCGTTCTTGCTTGACTTCGTAAAGAACGCCTAAAGGAATACTGGAAAAATTGACTTTAGCCTGAATCCCAGAGACATTTATTGTTCTTGGATCCCATGCTTATAAAAGCAATTATAAACAACTACTTGACATGCCGTTATCCGAGCAGACTGTTGTTGCTCTAAAACTGCAGTGCAACATTGGCCTACGTGCCTCTCTTCTGTGCCTTTCTGTACACTGATCGCCGTCTGTTGACACCTAAAGTTAAAGTGCATATACTGTAATGTGGCGTCCCGTGGTACACTGTATTTTATTATATGTCCTGTAGGAGCATGCATGTACATTTGTTCTGCACTTTCAAGTCTTGAACATGCTACATACAATTGGTAACAAGAAAAAGAAGCAGTCCCGGGATCACATCGTGCAAATTGAGGGACTGTTCGTGGGCTTTGTTGATGCACACGGGCAATACAAGGCGGAGTGAAAGCTGAAGTCGCCTAAATATTTGTTACATAACTGATATTACACAGGTGCGCACCCAAGAATTTTTCGTTTGGGGGGGGAGTGCTGACCCTCAGGCTATATATAATTTATACTCGATTTTAAAAATCATGTCATAAAAATCATATTGTGAGTGTAACATAACGCTGCCTGCAACTGCATTTATATTTACATACGAATATAACTACATGTTCCATGACGCAATCACAGTGTCTTCTTGTTTTCTTAATTTCATTATTTTTTTTCAAAATTCTAATGTACTAGTCATCAGCCGATTTCAGTGGCTGATTTCGGCTGAAGGGGAAATATGTAACACTTTTGATATCATAATATCTACAAAATCTGTGCTTTTTAAGTTTGGTTTTTGGGGGATATGGGGGGGGGGGGTGGGGCCCCGCCACCCCCCCCCCCCCTGGATGCGCCCGTATTACAGCACAAAATTGTGCGAATGAGTGCATGGGCTGCCAGGCCCTCTGGGGACACCACATCCCTCTACGCTGATGATGAGTAACAAACGCTCTATGGTCTCCGGCACTCTAGCGGGAAATACCTGCCGCCAACCGAGCGAACCAGACCAATTTTTTTTAAATAAGCTGATTACAGGGAGAGGAATAATTTGTGTAGACAATTAGTTATTACTGCATAGTCACCACGCCGTGAAAGCGCGTAATGGAAGCGTAGTTACACGCATTTGTGACGTCGACATTTGGAGGTGCATGGCCAGTTTTACGGCGTGGTCACTCTATCGCAGGGAAAAGGATTCCGATACCCATTGCAACGTATGCTGGGTCGGCCCCAGAATCGGTCTGGAGGCTAAGGTGTAGAGAAACATGTCGTGTGGAACCCGTATTTCTCTGTGGTACAATCCGTACCCTCAACGGTGTACTCACTGAAATATCCGCCTTAAGAGGGTTGTGTAGTGCTTACGCAGACTATCGGCTTACTGAAATGGGAAAACCCCAAGGAGTCGGACCTTCAGGTGGCATCATAGACCGTCTTTGTTCCTGGTAGTCCCTTGTTGGAACTGTTGGCAAATCTTCATACACTCACAGTGCAGGAAGCACTGGGCCCCAACTGCTATTTCCGCCTGACTGGTGAACTGGAATCTACCATGTCTGCGTTTCAGCGAATAGCCTCAGGCAAATTCACGTTACCTGTAGTGGGGCAACACTGTTGTAAGGAAAACAGAACGCACAGGTGGAAGTTTCAACGGAGTTACGTGCTTGTAGATGTCTAGGTGTTGTACCTCTTCAAGAAAGAGAATAACACGTGTGGAGTTTTTGTTCTTACAGCGTTAGTTTAACAAGTAACGTCTAGAAAACAGCACTGAATTTCATTGTAATAGGGCGTTCTTTCTGACGTAGTAATTCTGCAACTGTACTTCAAATGATTGCAGAGAAATCTTTTGTTGCCCAAAGTCCATTTGAAAACACTCGGAACCCTGGATGGCTCGCAAACAAATCGTTAACAGTAAAAGTTTTATTTTTAAAGAGTTTTTATATTAACCTATTAAGGAACTAAAATTACTGTTAATTAATGAGTAGTGTTATTGGAATGAGACTGATGTTGTAACTAATTATAATATAATTCTTAGGATATATTTTCTAGGATTGAAACGACGTCAGTGAAAACCTTCTCACCATTTCTTTGTCACTGATGACTTCTTATAGAAATACACGGGCTTCCGTTCCACCAAATTGGCAGAAATGCAGTGTAGTAGTGATTACTGGAACGTGCTTAAAGCTGAAACAGTAAAGTGGCTGACAGAGCTTCCTTTCCTGTGGCGCAGTGGCCCAAATCGGGCCTAGGCTGCCTCCTTTTGGAGGTTTCCGGAGCATACTCATTTAGACACACCACACTCGGTAGGACTCCTCTGGACGAGTGATCAGTCCGCTGCAGAGACCTCTACCTGACAACACACACTCACAACAGAAAAACATCTTTGCCCCTGGTGAGATTCGAACCCAGGATACCAGCAAGCGCTCCGCCGAAGGCCCATGCCCTAGACCACGCGGCCAGGCTGGCGTAGCTTACCACTCCGTATTTTTCTGACCTCTCCCACTGTCAGGTGTTGTAAAGATGCAGCATAGGATTTTCCCATGCAATTAGCACGAAGACCGTTACATCTCAAATAATATTTACTGAATTTAACTGTCCATGCGAAGTGCGTTAGATCACTCAACACATTTTACGTCATTCCAACGGCGGCTCATAAGTATTTTTGAGAACACTCGCTGGTCACAGGCATAAGATTAGCGAGCCACGGGTTGCATGTCACAGCTTTAAATTTTCTGTTTCTTGGCGCACTTGTCAGGATAATATTATTCTGTGTATTTCACTGTTAAGTTACATGTAAATTTGTCCCCGTACTCATCTCTTTAAAACCCTGTGTTTACTACTAGTAATGTGCACCACCCGGTTTAACATTCAACAATTCTACGTTCTGCCCACACTGTGTATTTATGTGTTTTGTGTGGATCTCCGCACAAACAGCGATTATTTCCCTATACAGCATTAACTGGCTGGTTTTTATAACCGAGACGGAGTGTGTTTACTGCGCGGTACGGACTGGAATTTAACTATCCCCTCTAAAGCCCAGTGGTTCCTATATGTACCGCCAGGTTTAACATTCACAAATTCTACGTTCTGCCCACACTGTGTATTTATGTGTTTTGTGTGGATCTCCGCACAAACAGCGATTATTTCCCTATACAGCATTAACTGACTGGTTGTCCCGAACAGTCGGTAACTAACTACCATTCAACGCTGTGTAACATCCCAGAAAAGCGAAAATCTCAATAGAATTCCTTCTTTCGTTAATCCGGTTTGTTTTCGGTCCCAGTAAGCGGCCTGTCACAAACCGTGAGTACAGTAACGCCAGTCTCGATTAAAAGAAATTATCCCTGTGCAAGCTATGAAGTCATGGAGGTGCAGCAGAGGTATAGCACCAGTTAGAGGAATGTCATCCCGTTGTGTTGTTAATGGTACAAAAAATTATAAATCAGGATCTGTCCAAACACAACTGAATTCTATTTATTATATAGAACTACATGTTTCGACCTATCTCAGGTCTTCCTCAGTTTCACAGTTGGTCTTTAAAACTTAATGAGTAAAAAGTATACGTTATGTAAGTCCGTAAAACACAATTAAAATTATTAAAATTACTGAAATTTTACGGTCATAAACAGGAATAACATGTGTGGATAGAGGTTCTAGCACAAGTGTTATAAAGGAAGTAAAATGTATAAACAGTATTTGTAGTGGTTGTGGTACAACTTCTGTCCGCACACATTGTTCGTATTTATGGCCATAACAATTTTAACAATTTTAATTGTTTTCTACAGACTTGTATAAAGTATATTCCTTCCTCAGTATGTTTTAAAGACCAATTGTGAACCTGAGGATGACCTGAGATCGGTCGAAACATGTAGTTCTGTATAATAAATAGAATTTATTCTCAACTTCGGCTCTAGAGGGAAGTAAGCGATCAGCCTCAGGCTCCGGCAGCTTTGCCTCCAGGTAAATAAAAACCGGCACTTCGAGTGCAGGACTGGGTGGGCCCCAGAGCGTGTCTGAACGTTTTGGAAAAAAAAAAATGCCTTACTCATGAGAAGAATAGGGCCGTCAAGCCCACAGCCTAGTGACCAAATTAAAACAATTTTTCAAAAGCGTCTGTGGGTTTACAAAACTTGGGTCAGCAACAGCAGCCAAAGGACAACGCCTGAATATCAGTTGCTTAGGGTCCGAACAATGCACGAATGCCAATTAATGATGATTTGTGTAACAGACGCCTAACTGACTCCATGGAGCAGGGTCCTTCCTGAGAAGCTGACAGTTTTTCAGCTAGTCAAGAAATTCCCCTCGTTGTATGGACTCATAATCTTTACTACCATGTTAACAAGGGCCCGCCACTGGTCCCTGTCAGCGCCAGACGAATCTAATCCACACCCATCCTGTTCTTCAAGATCTATTTTAAATTCTGCTATCTACATTGCGGTGTTCCAAGTGGTTTTATTTCCTTTAGGTTTTCCCACCAGAAGTCCACGTGCATTTGTCTTTTCTTCCACGCATGCCTTTCTCATGCCGATCCCAGTGGCCGTGCCGTTTAAGGCGTGGGTCTGCGGCCGTTCGATTGCTGGGATTGCGGGTTCGAATCCCGCAGGAAGCATGGATATCTGTTTCTTGTAAGTGTTATGTGTCGTAAGGTAGAGATCCCTGCGTCGGGCTGATCACTCGTCCAGAGGAGTCCTACCGACTGTGGTGTGTCTGAGTGTGATCGTGAAGCCTCGATAACGAGGTGGCCCTAGCCCACTGGGGGCTGTTACGCCATAAAAAATGCCTCGCTCATGTCATCTTTCTTAATTCGATCACCTTAATACAAATTATGGAGTATTTTCATGCAGTTTCTTCCATATTCCTAACACTCACTCCCTATTAAGTACAAATATTCCGCTTGGCACCCTGTTCTTTAAGAGCCCTTTGTTAACAATTGTATGAGCAACATCTACACGAGGCAGAATCTCCTAGCTTCAGGGGCTGACCACGTCGTAATAAATCTTAAGACAATTAATAATGAAGTATGAGCTTTTGTGTGTGTAGGTTCACAGGTTCACGAGGATCTGTGCCCTCGCCAATAACAAGAGTTCCAGGGTGGGTGTCACGACAGAGATGGGGCGTGCCGACTCTATTCAAAGTGGTCACAAAAGAATTTTACACTCATATTTTTATGTATTGGTTTGAACAGAAAATATTAATACTATAACAAACACCTAAGGCTAATAAAAGCAGTCTTGCCTAACTGTTTCAACACAGTTTACACCATTTCATTCTTAGTAGAGGCGTAAAGCAGCTTTCGATTGGATGCCGTACTCTCCATTTCAGTACTGAAAACATTACACAGTCTCGGACATACATCGTCTGTTTTATTTTCTAGCGTCATTAGACAGACAGAAAGTACACGACTTTTGGAATGTGGCTGTCTGTAGTTTTGCAGATAGGCACAGACACCAGCTGCTTTCATCTTCAGGGAGGCGAAATAAAATCGGAAAATGGAATAACTTTTTTGTATATTTTTAAAGTCATTAAACGGTGCATTATTATTAGAAAGTTTTAGGCAGTAATTCAATAATAAAGATGTATGTTGTAAACAGGGATGTGTAGTTTAAGATCGTTGCATTTGTTTCCTCGAAGTTGAAAGTCAGGTAAGTAAATAAAAAAATAAGATAAATAAATAAATAAATAAATTAGCACATCAATAAGCAATTAAATAGAATAACAAGCGGATGTCCTTACCAGGCAATGGTTAAGCGCTTGCTTCTGTATTTTGATGCTTTCCAGGTCTCTTTTCAGATACCATATGTATTTTCCGATCACCGTTTTAAACCTACGTCCATGTTATATTTTAATTTCAGCCATATTTATGCGTATAAACACGCCGTCACTTGAATACAGCTTCTCACAAAATATTGTACCTCAGAGGGTCTAACGTTTCTGATTAGAAACATTCTGACATTAAGTTACTGAAATTTATAACAAAAATTAATAAAGTTGTGTACCTACCACAGGCACTTTAAGTATCCCATGGGGCAAAGAAAGTGTCTTTTTAATCCATATTAATAGCTAAAGCGCTGCAGGATGTCCAGCATTGAAATGCTGCTGGTGTCCCATGGAAGTACAGATGTCCAGTAATTTAGTAGCCAAGCCGAAGGCGACAAATGGGAGTTGTATTCTATTCCGAGATTCTGACAGTATTTGAATGCCTCGGCAAGTTACAGCGGTTCGTTTTTAAATTTCTGTACATGACATCAACACTATGCATCCGGAATTTCGAGTAAATGACATTTAGAGATTCAGCTCCTACCTTACACTAAACCCACTGGCTGTCCAATGTAATTACATAAATCCATTAACATTTTAAAGTCTAGTGACTGTTTCATGTACCACCAGCTTTAAGAAACGTAGAGTTTTCCTTGTCCAAACCATGAAGGCGCGTAGGGGAACGAAAGCGTAGCTCCAGTCATTCTTGTCCATAGTAATAGATGGAGATGAGATATCAGCTTCATGCTCCTACGGACTGACCTTTATGTATAATTTAGGTCTATGTTGCTATTTAAGGCTAATAATGTGTAAGGAAATATGTGCTGCTTATTTTGTGCACCATACGAAGCATATAAAATATACTGTGTACGAAAACGCGAAGTTTGTTTCTAGCATTAAGGAGGGTTGTACATATGCACACTGTAACCATTGCAGCTGGAAGGGTTAATTTAATCACATCAACTTTCGTAGTTTACTTAGAAGTGACTGGAACTGACGTGGTCAATGACGTAGATCAAAACTGTGTAGGCTGTCTTGCAAGTAAAAAGCAAATCCAGAACCTGCAGGGTGAGTCATCTTACACGTATAAAATACTGATCTATAGATCCTTATCAAGTGCAGGGAGCCGAAAGTTGTTCTTACTCGTTCATTATGTTCACAACAGATGGTGGGAACCTTTCTTCCTATACGTGGCCTGCAGGCATACACATGGGAATGAAATGTAATGTAATACGTGCCATACAAACGGGTGCTGACATCTGTTGGCAACAGCAGGAATGAAACGTTTGCTTTTGTTAGCATTAATTAATACTGCAATGGAATAAGTTAATTGAGTAGCCGAAGGCCAGATTGGACTATTTACATCACTGCTCTGTTGTCATATCTTATTTCTTGTGGCTATGTACGTGTATGTAACATGAATATGCTATTGAGATATGGATGGTTAAATTATTGTGTGCTCCTTTTGCTGATGGGAAGGTGATTTTGAATGAACTGGGAAGGTTCCATCTGCTATAATATTCTTTAAACATGCGCGCAGTTTTTATGCAGACTAGGCTGTACAGACGGGGTTCGTTTCCAGGCACGGACAATGGTTGTTCAGTTTCTCACCGCCCCCAGACCGGCTCTGTGACATGCCCACTCCCCATAATGAGTGATTTGTCGGGTACAGTTTCCCTGGAGGTAGAGCGGATGGGGAGTGAGGTTAGAGTCTAGCGTCGATGTTAAAACTTGTAGGAGCCATGCCACAACTCTGCAGTAGTTCTTCATGGTATAAATGCTTAATTACGCACGGGGGCAGGTTTATCTTACCTTATCTTCTTACATTCCATTTAGAGCGACACAAACGGCCCTTGAATATAATGTTATAGTTTGCCTAAAGGAAGTCAGGTCACTGGGCCAAGAATGGAAATCCAGTCCTTCTGAGTGCTAGTCACTCGACGGTACTGTCCGCCAGGTTTCCTTTTGGGCAGGCACTAAATATTGTTAGCATTGTCATTTGAAGGGTAAAGATGGAAGAAAATATATCCAAGTGCCACTGGGAAGGCGAGAGATGTTTAATTGAATTAACATTTCGAAGTGTGGTTTTGTTACGACAGTATAAATATTTTAGTTTTCATGACGGTTACTGAAGTAATATTACGAAACATGGTTATGTTATTAAGGTGTAAATTGTTAAGACTTCGTGGTGGTAACTGAAGTAGTATTTTGAAACGTGGTTATGTGATTAAGGTGTAAATGGTTAAGGCTTCGTGGTGGTAACTGAAGTAGTATTTTGAAACTTGGTTATGTTATTAAGGTGTAAATGGTTAAGACTTGACAAAGGTAACTTGTGACTTCTTCAAATGCGGTTATCTTCTGAATTTGTAAATTCTGCTACTCGTTTCTTGTTTTGTACGCTGAAATTTATAGGGGTAAGAAGAGGAAAATATATACTAAGGGAAAGAAAGAAGGATGAAAGACAAAATGCAGAAAAAAACCTAGCAGAGAGAACAAATAAAATGAGGAAAACGAGGAAAAAGAAGAATAGACTGAGATGAACGAAAGTAAACTAAGTAAGAAATATATGGAGCCAGAGAGAAGAGAGACAGGTTAGAGACAGTGTCAAGCAGACGGTGACAACAGCATAAAGAAAGACAGACAACTCAGTGCAGGCGACCCTCGAACTGTGCAATGTCGAGACACGGTGTTACGCCCTTTGGCCAGGGCGCTGCATGCCTGTACTTGTAGTACAACTTATTGTATGTCTTTCATCTCTTATTTTTATCCTAACGTCTTGTAAGCATTGTTCATCGATCCATGTTCCGCATGGGCGGGGAGACAATGTGCCATGAATCTTAGCCTCCCAATCAAGCAGCAACACCCAGGCGCCTTTGATTTCATCGACCTGTTCTTAAGCTAGCCACTAATGTCTTGTGATATTATAATGAGAAGCTATCGGCCAGTTGCTGGCACAGTAATAAATTTGTGGGTCCGAAACCTATGGTTCTCTTTCGTATTCAAAACCCGCATGCAGTCTTATCTAATTTTGTGAGACTTGAAATTATTTGTGCCGTGTGGATTAGTAAACTGACTGATTTAGTGACTTATTTACTGACAATCTGAGTGATTGATCGACTGACTGACAAACTGAAATATTGACTTCCACTCTTTGATGAATGACTCTTTGAGTGACTCCATCAGTGACTGAATAGTTGACTGACCGATCTGCGGAGTGGCTGACTGAATGACTGTGAGGGATTCTGTGACTGAATTTATTGACTGATTGATGGAATGAGTGTTCGAGTGCTTGAATGATTAATTGAATGACTAATGGAGCGACTGTGTTTGGGCTTTGACTGACTAGCTGAATGACTGGCTATTTGAATGACTGAATGACTCCATATGACTAAACGAATTGAAGGTTCGTTGTAACATTAACAAATTATCTGCCTTTACTATAGTTGCCAGTCGATCCCGGTGGCCTTGCGGTCTAAGGCTTATGTCTGCTGGTATCGCGGGTTCGAATCCCGTTGAGGGCATGGATGTTTGTCTCTTGTGTTTCTTGTGTGGTGTGTAGGTAGCAGCCTTTGCGACGGGCTGATCACTCGTTCAGAGGGGGCCTTGTGTGTGTGTGTGTGTGTGTGTCTAATTTTATGTGATTTAGAAACCTCAATATTGAGGCAGCCTAGGCCCAAGTTGGGCTGTTGCGCCGCAGAAGAAGAATTACAGTCGTCACCAGTGAATAAAGACGTTCCAGAAATTATACTAACCCTTCCTAAGTTTTGAAAGTTTTATCCACAGGAAAAATTCCTATCCTAATATTGTGTCAAAGTAACAAATTTTTCCACATTTAATTTCACCTGTACTTAACTTCATGTTCATATCTACGTCTATAGTAACCCATACAGCTGATGGAATTTAAAAGTTTTGTCAAGAGGGTAAAGCCAAACGAAGGGTGAATGTACCTTCTAACCCATGTCTTTAATGTGAGTTCAGTGTGCGTGGAGGCTTACGAAGGCTGTATCCTTAATCCTGAGTTCGCAATCACGGCGCACTGACAGACAATAGGCCTAGTGATTGGTGTTGAGTTTAGGACCTGAAGGAGCCTTCTGAACGCTAAGGATCTTCACTAAATAAATGTGTATTCCGTCTTTGCGTAGTCACTCTTTCGAGACTTTGAGCCCTATTATATTTAAATGAGGCATTGCCACGTTCGATGACCAAGTAGATTCATCTCTGTTCGCCGTAACGTTGAGTCTGCCTTAAGTCGGCTTATGCAACCGCTGACCACGTCTATCGTCACGTCATCTTGATGTTCCACAGACGGAGGCGTGGGACGGTCCATTCACACTGCTGGACTTGTCTGGTGATCACACTGGGACAGCTTTGTCTTATTTACAGTTGTTAGGCACTTTGGCCTTTCTGTCTTGACAGTTGTTAGGCATTTTGGCCCTTTTGTATTGACAGTTGTTAGGCATGTTGACCCTTTTGTATTGACAGTTGTTAGGCATGTTGACCCTTTTGTATTGACAGTTGTTAGGCAGGTTGGCCGTTCTGAGTTGACACTTGTTGGGCAGTTGGCTATTCTGTTCGGCAGACCGGGTTGGGGCGTATTGGAGGAGACAGGAAGATCTCTGCACCTGCCTGGATTCGAGCAGCCATTTCTCGATCTTGTAGCCCTTACCGTAGTCACTGTACCATGCTGACCTCTCCCGGCTATCAGTGAATATAATTTCATGGCTGTTACTGCATTCCGCACATGCTTTCTGGTTAGAACTTTGACGAATTTTCTATCTTTCTCCAAATCGTTTTTATATTGTTGGCGTTTCAAAATTTCTTTTGTCGCAGATTAAATTTCAAATTTTGCAAATTACAGAAAGGGTGAAGATTTAAGTTCTGTATGACGCAACGTCATATCAATTGGTAAATACATTTTCTATCAGATGAACTGTAGAAGTCTGTCAGAAATAAATCAGACTGGCCAACTTGCGTCATTTTGAACCATTTTATTGAACCTAGAGGCAAAATGTACATCATTTAGCCCTCTGACGCCGTAATGATTATATTCTATATTCTACAATCACTTCCCAGTTTAAGAGGAAGGCAAGCCTGTAAGTACAGTGTATTTTTTATCGTTTATTGTAAGAATCGTACGAAATATATACATATACTTTGTCGGGAAAATTGTCTGACTTTCAGTGTTACAGAAGATGACAGCTACAGTAATCACTGCGCGTTAAAGTGCTAAGAGGCGCTACAGGATAGACATTTACATATTAAATTCTTATTGCATATCAATCGTTGATGCTTAATCTAAGAAACAAAACATACTCCTGTTTAACGACCCTCCTCCATTAGCGATAGCATCTCTTCATATTGCCTTTGTCAGCTATAGATTACAGGCCATTTTCTGGCTTGTATCTTCTTCGCGGGCGACGATTTCTCCATATTTTTGGTGGATCTGACTGCGTTTTGCCACTTGGTTTGCATACATACTCTAACTCTGGAATGCTTTTATCTTTCATTGTTAATAAATATTCAGTGAACTTACATCGCTAATCCACAATAATTTAATTTACATTGCAAACATTTAATTTTTATCTGTTTACTGGTTGGTTTTACGGTAACGTATTGCATATCCTACAATAGAACTCAACAGTTTTATCTCCATTTTCTTACTTCCTCTTTCATGTTGTTTAAAGCCCCTTTCCCACAACCACTGGTACCGCCATTATCTGATATGATTTCAGTAATATTTCCTTATTACTACTTTAAATGGCCGATCCCAGTGGCCGTGCGGTCTAAGGCGTAGGTCTGTAGCCGAGCGCTTGCTGGGATCATGGGTTCGAATCCCAACGGGGCATGGATGTTTGTCTTGTACAGTGTTTGTGTTGTCAGGTAGAAGTCTCTGCGCCTGGCCGATCCCTCGTCCAGAGGAGTTCTACCGACTGTGGTGTGTGTCTGAGTGTGATCAAATGAAAAATCAAAACCCTTCTACACGTACTGTGAACAAGTAGGCATAAGAGGGAAGGACTACCAAACGAAAATCTTTGAAATGTGCGTAGAATGCTTTCAAGTGTGTTGGAAAATTTGTAGCTTTCTCTATGCATCATTTGTGTTTATATACGATCCACTGCTTACCTGGGATTTAAATACTTTTATTTATTTCAATTACTTCGTTGTAAATAAATTTTTTGCCCCAGCTGTTCCTGTTGTAAAGTACGTTATAATTCCCATGTGGTGTATATATTTTCAGACAGCAGTGTATTTTAAAGAACGACAGCGACCGGTGTTATTCTCAGTTGTCCTTGTTGCATGCAGCGTGCTCTGGGCCGGCCACTATTGTCTTCAGACAAGGAGTGATGTGTGTTTACATGACACTGTTCAGATTTATAACGCGGAACACAAGAATCTGCATGGATCAGTGATTAGCACCCTTGTGTGGGTGTAGGACTAAGGCTAACAGCTTGTCTGCGAGAGGAGGAACCATTCAAGAGACTGCTCAGCTTTATCTGACAAGAACAAGGGATAAGAACAGCATACTTACGGTCTTCGTCAGCCTCACAGTCTGTTTTGTACCTGAGGCATTGAACGTGGAAGAACAATCAGATTAAAGAAATTAGACTTTACCTACGTAAATAACAAGATAGGAAAGGTATGTATAAAGTAACACGGAGGCGTGTACGATTCTTTGCATCCTGGGCAGTTCTCAGATGATCAGACCATTTAATACATTGGAAAGTCACATTTTTCATTGCTGTTCACAACTGTTTTTATGTTACAGATCACGGTCACTGTTATTAGAGCTTGTTGTACTTGTCTGAAAACCTGTACGTCTGTCTTGATTTCATTGATGTTGAATTTATCTGCCATTCATTCATTCTTTCTGTAGTCTGTCTTACGACAGGTCCGTAGCCTCTTCCCAAGCGAGTTCTCCACATTGTGCGATCTAGTGCCTGCTCTTTCAATTCCCAGTATCTTCTCTTTTCCTTAAGGTCGTTCAATAGCTGCTTGCGCCTTCTTCCCTGTCTTCCAATCTTTTTTATCATTCTCTCTAACTTTCCTTCAATAACGTGTTTTAGAAGGCAGTTTCTAAGCAAGATGTGACCAGTTCAGTTAGCCATTCTTCTTTTTATCGTATTTAGGATATTTCTTTCCTTCTTGTGTCTATGGAATACTTCTTCATTTCTCACACGATCGGTCCAAATGATCTTCTCCGTTTTTCTCCAGCACCACATTTCAAAACTTTCAAGGTGTTTCCGATCTACTTTCCGAAGTGTGCACTTTTCAGCACCATACAGCGCTATGCTCCATATGTAGTGCTTTACCAGTTTCTTCCTTAAATTTAAGTCCAATTTGCTGGTGAAAACATTCTTCTTCTTGTTGAATGCTGCTTTTGCCATGGCAATCCTGGACTTAATTTCACGTGTACATCTTGCATACGTTTATCGTACATAACCTTAAAATTCATCTCATCGAAATATAATTTAATTTCTCACATTCAGACAATATTTCACACATAATTTGTAGGCACATTCATAATATATGTACACGAAGGCTTCACATGCATAGATATAATCAATTACATATTATGACTCTGTCAGTCTTTTTATCTTCATTACCCCGCGTGTAAGTAGCATCATTTTCTGCACCGTATTGTGTAATGGCCTCCATACCTGTGCTTTGTTCATTGTAATTACCTTGTGAACGGCAAGACACTTGGATAGAAATGTAATTGCCGTGAAAGGTTTTGATCTTTTTTACAAACTATGTCTAACTTCACTCATTCCAGGAAGTATTCAGCGAGATATTATTATAAACGTAGTTAGGCTGTTACGTAGAGTGCATGATGTTTTGCCAAACAAACTTCAGTTTTCTCGATATATTTTCATAGAAGTCACGAAAATGCGTCCAGAGGGAGACGAATTGTTTCACGTGCACAGACGAACGGACAGACGGAGAGACAGGGAGACATGGCGAAGTTATTAGTCGCTTTTAACAAGTTGGCGAACGCGTCCTAAAACAGTACGAAGGCACACTTACATTTCGACTGCAGTACTTGCACATTGCAAACTTCTAAGGCCAGTTGGTGGCTGCATCACCGGATTTAACACTCACAAATTCTACGTTCTGCCCACACAGTGTATTTATGTGTTTTGTATGGATATCAGAACAAACAGCGATTGTTTTCCTATACAGCATTAACAGACTGGTTTTTGTAACCGAGGCGGAGTGTGTTTACTGCGCGGTACGGACTGGAATTTAACTATCCCCTCTAAAGCCCAGTGGTTCCTATATGTACCGCCAGGTTTAACATTCACAAACCCTACGTTCTGCCCACACAGTGCATTTATGTGTTTTGTGTGGATCTCAGAACAAACAGCGATTGGTTCCCTATACAGCATTAACTGACTGGTTTTTGTAACCGAGACGGAGTGTGTTTACTGCGCGGTGCGGACTGGATCTTCCAATATAATTCTAATTAATTTTGTTCCTTGAAAATTTACAGCCGTGTCCACCGTATGTATTGGTAAGATTACTGAATGAATTCATAATACATTTTCTGTTTGGTCCCCGGTAGGAAACACGAAATAAGAACATGTTATTTTTATATAAATTGTTTCAAGTCAAACCTGCCGCCGCCCCCCCCCCCCGTTCCAAAATTAGTGTCACGTATTGATGCAATGTCCTGAAGTAACTCCGTGTCCCTTGGTGTAGAGTTGCGAACACGTCAGTCGAGTGTATGGTTCTCAGCAGTCCCATTTTGGAGTGGAGGTGCAGGAAGTAATCCTCTCCCAAACGTCGGTAAATATTTACAATCGACACGGCCTCATGTCCCAGAAGACTTGATTCTTCAACAACACTGACATTTGTCATACTGTCACAAGTACAACGGTAATTGCACATTTCAGGCTATACTGTGGCGCTGCTTTTGGGCTCTTAGTTGTCTCTTTAAAATGCAGCTTTCTGTGAATACAGCGTCAAGTTAAAGACAGCAGAAAACTTATCCTATTCTTGCAAGATTTGAGGTTTCCAAGCCCTGTCTTCTGGTATGTGACGCTTTGTCACTGGCCAACACTAACCTACATCGCAGAACGTATGAACCCTGGAAGCTTATCTTCACCACTCTCCGAAAAGTCATGTTGTTAGAGATAATAGTAATAAAACGATACGTTATTGTTACTAAATGTCAAACCAACGTCAAGTGTACCTTCTTGTAGAAGTGTCTGTAGCTTGGGATTCTCTCGCTCGCGTCTGCCCAAATTAGGGCCGAATCTGTTGGCCGCATTTGCACAAGTATGGATCCAGTTTGTTGCTTGTACCTTCCCAAACAAATGCCCAATCTTTTGCTCGCTCCTTCCCAAATAAGGGCCCAGGATGCTGCTCGCATCTTTACAAATAATGGCACAACGTGTCGTCAGTGTCACCACTTTGTGATGTGTCTTTAAGCAAACAGTTCTCATGAATCTTCTGGCTACTTGTTTAATGATATGGTAAAATCCGCCGACCATAAGAAACAGTGTTGTAAACTAGGGTGGGCGATATAAGCCCCTTTGTTTCTTTTCAAGGCCTCAGACCCACAGCGTGTTCATTTTTCCTTTTCTTTGTATTCGAATATAATCTTCTGACGTATTAAAGCTATTCTTTTCTCGCGCTTATCATACGTTCAGTCACGCGCTGTTTTCCAGCCGTTGCTACCAAAATTAATACCAAATGTGCGTGCACACCACGTTATCGCCTGACGGATTTCTTACGGCTCTGCTGGTGTAGATTTCGAGCTTCTGACAGCGGTATAAAAATCATCTTCTCGCATGTGACTTCATGCTGCTTGGTAGACTGATTCGAACGTTTCAGGGAAATGCGCTGCTTCTGTCTTCTGCCTGTTTTACCCTGCAGATAGAGGCAGCGGTCTCCTCTGAAATGACCGTACCTTTTCACCATATCCCATAATATCTCCATCTTAATTCCGTTTAACTTTATAACGTTACTTTTCGTGTGCGTCTTCCTCTTGTTTTGGGTTTGTTTTTCACCATTTAAATCCTGAATTTAATGTAAATAATACAGTACACTTCCTGCACAAAGATAAGCATGTTAATGCTGTATCGCTGTTTAGCTAGCATAGGGGTCTTCAACCCGCGGCCCGCGGGCTGCATGCGGCCCTCCGAATGTTTTTATGCGGCCACCAAACAAACTTCTAATTTGAGTGTAAGAACTTTAATTCTAATAAATAAATATTAAATAAAGTTCATTCTGAAATATTTTAAATTTTGTAAAAAATTTAAAATTTAAATTTTTTTATATATGAAATCTCAGTTAATGTCGCAGTAAATACCGCAGGACTACAGTAGGGAATGTTCGCAGGGTGGGGGAATAAATGAATAATAATAAAAATAAATCATAGACCATAAATAAATAAATAAATAAAATAACAAAACTATCCTATGTTTGTTTATGTGGGGAAGTGTTAGTGGGCATATCCTGCAATAATACGAAAAATTTGCTTTGTAAAACGTGAATGCGGCCCGAAAATTTATCTGCCATTAATATGTGGCCCTTGAGCAAGCAAAGTTTGAAGACCGCTGATCTAGAGCATAATGTCTATCACAGAAATACATTTTGGGGATAAAACGCTGAGTACACTGACAGTCGCTACTACCGCGCAAATTCAAATTTAGTGAAGGGTCCCACAGATATTAGGATTTGCAACACTGCTGGTCGGGAGAGTTACAGACAAAGTTCTGCATTTGTCCAAAGACCACGCCTTAAAATATGTAGGCGATATGTGAAGGCAAATCTCCACATATTCTTAATGGTCAGCATCACGTTCGTAATGTCTTATTTAGTTACTGTATTGCTGGCCACCACCGCATCCTTCCGAATCCTTGCCCAGTATTAGTCATAGTCGCTTTCCCAGCTCTTTCAGCGCTGCAAAATACACGTTTAGGTAAGTATCAGTCACACACAACCAGCTATGTTACATATGTTATCTTGGTGACTAGTTTCGACTCCGAAAATATGACATCGTCAGACCAGTAACAAGTTCAGTAAATTGGAAACCCCTGTATATCATAGGATCTTATGATATACAGAATTTGTGCTTAATTTAACATCACCTTTTAAAAATATATGGTGGAGTGGATGTCAAACTCCACGCATTCTTGCCGTCGTCTCTACATGTAGGTGAGTGGTCAGCTTCACACCCCGGCCACTTTACTCCTGACCATAGAGCCGCCGATATCAAATGATGGCAGTGTGGGTGGGGCGCAAGCTCTGTGAAGAAGAAGCGTTTTAATTCCACAGGTTATAGAACTCCAAATTCTTGATCGTCCAGTCAGTGGTTTAAGTACTATACCAACTGAGCTGACCCGTCTCTTGTAAGGTTAGTTTGCTATTAAAGGGAAGCCACTACTCGCGGGAGCAGCTTTGGTAGCCCAGAAAGCAAGTGGACAAGTTTTAATAATTCGAGGAAAAACTGTTGAGTTTGCTGCAAAACAAGCAACATTCGTCCGTGTCTTGTATACAAATTGGGATCGCTGCCTACAATAGCTTCACTCTCTTGTTTATTTCAACTCCCGTTTCTTTGTCTTGTTTATTGGCGTTCTTTTGTTTCATGTTGAATGAGCGAGTTTTTGTGTAGGTTGTGGATAGGTAGGGGAGATTTGTACAGGATACGTGGCCTGCAATGTTGTTTAAGGAGCCAACCGTGAATTTCTTTATTCTGCGCTAAGTTATGCAAGCCAGGACTTACTAAACTGTAGTACAAATGTATGTGTTCACGAAGGAATAAAGATTCGATTCATATGTGTGTGTCAAAACATGGCATTTACTTTCCGTTCATTTTGAATCCACTGTCGTATTAAGGGGTCAAAGGTTGAGTGTTTGAGGACAGAACGCTGAGGATTTGCGTTGCGGCGTCGTGGTTTATGACATCACGTGTTGTGGTAGGCGGTTTGCGAAGTTCTGCGTGAATGTGTTGTCTTCATTTCCAAGATTGGCTTTGCAGCCTGAAGAAAGAGGCAGCATCTTCCTGCGATACATTGATAAGCATCTACCAGAATACACGTTGTCATAAACCAGAGTACGACAATTTAAATCGTCACCGCTGGAGAAATCTCAAATAATGTAAAATGCAGAGGATATTATTTCTACATATGTAAGCAGAAATGCAAGGCTGATTTGGAAATTTACACAAAGAGAAGGCATACATTATACCAACCTTCACGTGATAATGCTAGCATAGTTAAATCAAGGAGGATTTTGTGGGATGATCTTGCTATATTCGTAGGGAACTAAAACCCATGCAAATTTTTTAGTCGAAAAGCCTTAATGTGAGACGCGGGTTTCGAAATTGAGTAATATAATGAAACCTCTCTTAAACGGAACATGGGCATAACGGAAACCTGTCTTTAGCGGAAAACTTTCACAGTCCGGAAGATCCACTCTCCAAGTACCTGTATTAAAAGAAACCTGCCTGCAATGGAAAAAGAAATCCAGTTTCTTGCGATTCCGTTTTGGGCAGGTTTCACTGTATTGAAATGGATATTGAGAAACAGGGAGTGCTCTGGTAGGGTCGGTTGTAGAGTTTCAGGGTAAGGCCCAACGGCAAGCTCCTGTAAATCATCATCATCATCATCATCATCAGCAGCAGCAGCAGCTCTGGAGCCCATGGTGGGCTTTGGCTTTCTTCTTTTGTAAATATGGGAATGACATTTCGGGCTTCGTGTAAGGACATTCTTAGTCGAGATGAGTCAGTTTTGCAAGAAAGACCACGCTGCATGAGTTAGTTGGTTAGTCACGTAGGCTGCTTAGACATCCGCAGTTCGCGGTTGCTATGACTTGGCCTCACGACTGAAGGCATACACGCTTCTAGGCTGCCTAATCATTGTGCACGCTAGTTCGAGACCTTTTCGCAAAGAAGGGATGCATAAATGAAATTATCATTTTGGATATATCTTTCTATCTGTTATTAGCATCTCAAGAAATCTGTACCGATTTTCATGGAATCTTGTATAGAAGATTTTTAATGGAATTGGCTTCGATTTCAAGTTCTGGATAGAGTCAAACAAAATCCACGTTTAATGGAGATATACAGGCACTTATGCGCTAATCTCGAGGTAAATAATTGCTTACCACATCGAAATATGTTTTGAAGAGACGCCGCAGGCCACTAATACACCCTGCAATATCATCGGTAGTTAGTGTGTTCACATTTTTAGGAATAGGGTAACTCAGTTCCTTCTTTGTTGCCATCAGTTGAGGCGTGTCAAGGCAGGTGAAGAGATGTGACAAGTTAATAAACCACGTGATAATGAGGGGAAACATGCAAATAACGAGTTTTGGCGCCCGACTGTGAGCATGTCAAACTGTGATTGGTGTGAGTCACTTGCTGACAGGCAGAATCTGAGACTTCCTCTGGCTTCTTCAATGCAGGACCCCTTCAAAGCCTCTCAATGCCAGATCATTCGTTTACTGCAAAAAATGGCAATTACCGCTCGAACAGCGTGGATGACAGCTAATTCTCAGCATCAAGATGTGTTTTGTAATCTTATGTCCTACGGTGGGACGGGTTGCTGCAACAGTAGATAACTTTTATTCGGGGATGTGCTTTCTTCGATTCTTCGTCAAGTGATCGGCTACACTGATGCGGCTTTCGTGGCTTTCTTCAGTTTCTGTAGGCAAATATGGGGATACTATCATCATGACATCGTAACAGCTTCAATCCAGCTCCTTTTCCAGCCAACAGTCGTCCTAACTACCAACGTTACATGTACAGGATGTTCTGATTTGCAGAAGGCATTGCAAATTAAACTACAGAAGTCTGAACATCGGCAGTATTTTGCAAGCAGCCCAGAAGACCACAACATGAAACTTGCCTCTATTTTGTAAATATATTTTCATACTTTTTTTATGCTGTTCATCTCCGTGCATATGCTGAATACAATGGAAGAAAAAACCAAGTTATGCAAAACGTTACCATTTATTTATCAAACTTCTGTTTTTCTGCTTCCCCAATATGTTAAAAACATTTAAAAATGTTTAAAAACTTCCATAAAATTCCTGTGCTGGTTTGTTGTAATGTTGTTAATTTTTGGCCTCGTGTCCCTTAGCTGCTTTAACAAACAAAACAAAAAGAGGAAGCCAAGTGTTAGAAAAGACTGTCTTTTGTAACACTTGGCTTCCTACTTTATTTTTAAATTTAAATTTTTAATTTTAAATTCAAGTTTCATTAAATTGTGACAAGAATAACGCGTACTTTACGTGAAGACCCATGTACTTTTAATATACTATCTCGCTGAAGTAGAGAAAATCAAAACACACATATTATGTTCAGTTACTTTCCCGAAAATCGTGCCGTTTCTGAGATAATGTGGAAAAATATGGTAAAGCCAGTTAGGTCACACATGGCAACATAATACGGCGCATGCGCTTTGCATGCTGGATAACTAAGGCTGCAGACACACACACACACACACACACACACACACACACACACACACACACACACACACACACACACACAC
>BLKM01000194.1:220139-235071 GCA_013340265.1 Coptotermes formosanus
TCGACTGCCTTTTACAGTCGTCATCAGGTCTTTCATATACAAGAGGTAAGGGGTAAAATTGTTAGTAACTGAGACCTCAATTTTACATAAGTTAAAAAGTTTGGAATAAAATACAACTGTAATTAATTATAAAATATAAAAACGTATGGGCTTTGTGGTTTTGTGATGTTATTCCAGTGTGGCGTTTGGTGGGTATAGATTTGTTGCAGTATGTATAGGAGCACGACTATGACGTTTCTAGTATATTGGCTGTCTTTTCGTCGTTCTAGTACAGATATTTGTAAAAACGCTCGGATGTCTCCGTTAATAAAGCAATAAATCATAATATCTGTACTAGAAGCACGAGAAAGACAGCCAATATACTAGAAACGTCATAGTCGTGCTCCTATACATACTGCAACAAATCTATACCCACCAAACGCCACACTGGAATAACATCACAAAACCACAAAGCCCATACGTTTTTATATTTTATAATTAATTACAGTTGTATTTTATTCCAAACTTTTTAACTTATGTAAAATTGAGGTCTCAGTTACTAACAATTTTACCCCTTACCTCTTGTATATGAAAGACCTGATGACGACTGTAAAAGGCAGTCGAAACATGTAGCCTGTATTATAATAAAATAGACACTATACAATTTGTGGTGACGGTAGCTCATTCACTCAGTATTGACTCGCTCTTAACTTTGCGCTTGCAAATTCCACCAACCAGATCTAACAAATGAACTGCACGGGACTGTCAGTATCTCTGACTGTATAGGGTGTTTCAGGAGGAAACTGCCACACTTCGAGAGAAGGTTTCTTAGGTTCATTTACATAGGTATAACCAAACATGCTTATATCTGAAGGTGAACTCTTACGTAGATAATGACGCAAGAAAAATGTGATTTTCTTGCGGTTCTATGTACAGTACCTGTTTAATAACATGATGCGTTATACGTACTCTGCGCATGTCCGGCCTCAAGCAGACACCGAAGTCAAGCCGTACAGAGGCGAGTGCGCTATGCAAAGTACTTTGAAACCTAAGGACGATTTTCATAACACTATTGCGAGTTTTTCTTATTGAGTCAATGTCTTTAAGTCACTCAGTTGCTGAATAGGTGTTAATATGCTAACGGTCAACGACATTATATGCAGATGTCTTGTACCGAATGTCACCCAAATCGGAAAAGTATGGGAAGTACGGATATAAAATTATTTGCGTCGCTGTGTAACTATCGCTTTTACTGCCCCGATATTCGCGAAACGCAATCTAATTCAGTAAAATTTCATGAGTAGCTTCTGTATCGAATTTTCTTCCAAGTGGAGTGAAAGTTTAAGAAATAGGGCAACATTAAATTTACAACCGTAAATGAAACCAAACTTTCACTGCAGCGGTTTTCACAAAACTCGCTACTATGTGACGCCATTTATGGGGAATTCATGTACCGAATTTCACCCAAGTCGTTCAAGAAATTTGGATGGTAGGGCATAAATTCATGTACTCCCTTATATGGCGGCCAGGCCAGCACAGCCTGCATGGCTACTCGCTGCAGGGTATACGGTCCGGGGATCGCATCCCAGAAGGGGCAAGATTTTCCGCACCCGTCCAGACCGACCTCAGGGGCCCACCCAGCCCGCTGTATAACAGATGGCGGGTCATGCCTGGGGGTAAAGCGGCCGGTGCGTGCGTTGACCACCCTTCGCCATCTAGCGCCAATGTTCCAGAAAGAGTAGAGCTGCACCTTCACTTCCCTTGTGTGTTTTCATGGCCTGCTCCAGGGCAGACTTGCCTTTTACAGCCTTATGTGATGTACGGCTACCACAGAACCGTTGTAAGGAAATTCAAGCTTTTTCTACAGCGTCTTATAAACAACTCAGTTAGCATTGTGTGGTGATGGGTTTATGGACTTTATCCATCGTCCAAAGAGTAAAATATTAAAAATATTAAAAAATTAAAATCACAACGTTTCGGAAGCTGCCTCTGCTTCCGTCCTCAGGTGAATGGAGGGGGAGAAGAGAAGAACACCTATTCTGTTGGGCCCCTTAGACAGAGCTAGCCAGGTCCAGTGATGCAAGCTAGCTCTAAGGGGCCCAACAGAATAGGTGTTCTTCTCTTCTCCCCCTCCATTCACCTGAGGACGGAAGCNATTTTACTCTTCGGATGATGGATAAAGTCCATAAATCCATCACCACACTATATTATACACCACTGTCAAAACCTTTTAGAATTTAACTCAAGTACCAAATACAATGACAATCCGAGTAGCAGTGTGGTCGCTGTTAGCGGGTAACAGGCGCACAGACGAACGTGTTCTCCACATAGGACACTCTAGTTTATATTGCAAAGAACGCCTACCATTTAGTAAGAAGTGGCATAGGACATAGAAAGCAACACAGTGTTGCTGGTCTCTTCACATTTTTAGGCATCTTACACTCATTACTTCTTAATATAACCATTGTCGCAGCTGTCAAATCTTGTAGTCTGGTAGCAACTCAGACAGTAGGCAAAAGCCAGGTCTAAATTCCCAGCGTAAAAAGAGGACGCCCTAATCATCTCCGAAACGTCGATAAATATCTATCAGAATCCGCGCCATCACAACCCTGAAGAGTGCCATGTTCATCGACAGAAGGGTAAGAACTTCAGCTTCCAATTACTCGCCGTATATCCTGATGGTCTATTGAATTGCCATCTGTCTGAACGTGTTAACAAAGATGTGGCGTGTAGTGACCTGTAAAAGCAGACGGAAAGAGCCTCTGCATGGGCACGGTCTAGGTGTAATGTTCGTGTCTCAAAATTCCTAAAAGAAGCATCTTCAATACCTGGTATGAAGAGCACGTATGTTAGTCCTGTCGTTAGCAAATTAGTGACTCCGTAACTATCCTGCTGACCGTTTAGCCTTTTAAAGCCTAGCGGTAACTTTACGTACCACCAGGTTTAATATTAAAAAATTCTACGTGGTGCCCACATTGCGTTTATGTGTTTTGTACGGATCTCAGAACAAACAGCAACCTTTGCCTTATAAAACATTAAGAGACTGGTTTTTATAACCGAAGTGGAGAGTGTTTACAGCGCGGTACGCACTGAGTCCTTATATAAAACAGATAAGCTTCGTCTTTAAAGGGTTAACTAAACAACTAAGTATTTTATGGAGGTTACAGTGTTCTGGGATGTGATGCCATGTGTTACGGTAAATAGCTATTACTGTGTCGGAGATAACTTCTCTTTCAGCCTTCGCTTTAGTGTTATCTAAATAATTGTGATTAATAACAATTTCATTACTCGCGAGGGGCACGCGGTGGCGCAGTTGGTTGAGGCACTGCGCTACAAACCGGAAGGTAGCGGGTTTGATTCCCGACGGTGTTATTGGGGTTTTTCATTGACATAACCTTCGGGTTTCACTATGGCCCTGGGGTCGACTCAGCCTCTAATAGCAATGAGTACCAGGAATATTTCCTGGGGGGTAAAGGCGGCCGGTGCTTAGAGTTGACAACCTTACCATCTTCAAGTGCCGATTGTCTGGACATCTGGCAGCCTCAACCTCCTGGAACCCTCAGGGCCTGTCCAGGCTTGTAATGGGACTGCTTTGCTTTATTCGCGAGGTATCAAGAATGTTAATTATGGAATTAAATACCTCGGTGCTTAGTTAATTAAGGACATATCTGTTAAATAATTGAACAACGAGCTTATTACTTAATTTGCCATTTAAATTGCTGTTTACTTACCAAGAACTAAAAACTGTATTCGGAAAATTTGGAGGTAAGAGGCTACTTTATAGATCTAGGCTCAGATGGATCTTACAGTACTAGACTGCTGCCTAATTTATTGGCGTTATGATGTAATCGAGTGGCAGGTAGTTCTGAATAAGGTAATGAACTGCCACGCTACATGATAGGTGGTGAAATTTTTGACCAGTTGATCAACTCTTTTTGGTTCAAAAATCACTCTGTTGCAGGTAGTTAGCTTGTTCTTGCTGTGAACACCTTACTTGCTGTCGAGGTACGCTGAAGGAGACAGAGGTCGAATTACTAAGGCTGTGCAGCAAGTAACGTTCCCTACGCCATAAAACTGAAGAGAGTTTATCATATTAAACGTTACTCGTTTATATTCAAATCGAGAAGAAAGAGATGGATGCGGCATGTGGCACGTATGGGGGAGGGTAGAGTTGCTTACAGGATTTTGGTAGAGAGACATGAGGGAAGGAGACCACTTTGGGAGACCCAGGCGTAGATGGGAGGATAATATTAAAATGGATCATCGAGAAGTGGGATGGGGAGCATGGACTGGATTGGGCTGGCTCAGGACAGGGACAGAAGGACTCTTGCAAATGCGGTAATAAACCTTCTGGTTCCATAAAATGCGGGGAATTTCTTGACTGGCGGAGAAGCCGTGAACTTCTCAAGAAGGACTCTGATCCATGTAGTTAGTTAGTTAGTTAGTTAGTTAGTTAGTTAGCTAGTTAGCTAGTTAGCTAGCTAGCTAGTTAGTTGCTCATTTATATGCCAGTGAAGTATCACTATTTTTCAAGATAACCCCGGAGGGCGTTGATGCATTTTGCCCACTCGGCACGAGTTTAAATATTCAGTCGCTGTAGTAAACTGTCTCTTACTTTCGCAACCATTCACATATAGCAGTTTCCACTTCCTCATTATTGTGTAACCTGTGACATCTCTAACGTGGCTTGAGCTCCTTACTCAGTGAATTTAAATGCAAATTTTCAGACACTCTGTTGCACGGAATAGCCTAGCCAAGAGGTGGCTGGAATATTTATGATGAAAAGCAGAGGAGAACTGAACGTCACTTATAAGGACATCGTTGAAATAACACCTGGTTTTATAGGTTAAGGTTAGGTAAACCGTCTTGACTGACGCTCACGCGTATTTGCTGGCATATTTGCTTTGTTGCGACTTTAATAATGTCGACATTCCGTTATAAATAATGTACGTCACGGCAGTGTTTGAGAACCGATGACAAATGAAACAGCAATTATCAGTGTACAGCTGCAATCGGACAGCTGAGTTCCGTGCATAACGTACCGAAGAAAAGGTAACGCTATCGGCCAGTTTAAGCATTGCTTATGAGGGGCGACACTGGATTGATTATGACAACACTCCACGCGTTGTTGTTGAATTTTACAGGGCTCAACCTTTCTGTCTAGACACCAATATTGTTATGGTGTTTAAACCAAGGAGTGTGAACATTGCCGTGTCCTGGAATGTGATGTCTTCCTGTCCGAAGTTGTCGGTATCACCTCAAACACAATTAAGGATTTACTGTAGTAGCCTTTCACTCCATCACTAAAGAAATCCATATGTTGAAAGTCTATCTTTTAAGAAATACGTTAGAAAAGCGGAGAACGATATTATGTGTTAGTGACACAAATATGGAAAGTTAATAGCGTCCAAGGTAAAGCTGCGTAGGACGGAGTCGACTGTAAAATTTTATATACAACGGTGAAAGTGAGGGTACCGGCCAGAGCTGGTAACTGACTGCCTGGCTGCATGACTGACTGACTGACTGACTGACTGACTGACTGACTGACTGATTGACTGACTGACTGCTTGATTGAGTGACTGAACGATTGCCTGACAGATTGACTGGCTGACTAATTACCTACCTATCTGCGTAACTAACTAACTAACTAGCTAACTAACTAACTAATTAACTACCTAGTTAACTAACTGCATGGAGTGCAGGTGTTCCTGACAAGCCATTGTTTTACCAGCCAATCAAGTAATTTCCCGTATTTTATGGCACACAAAATTTCATTACTATGTCGTATTAAGCCTCCACTTGTCCCTTTCCTGAGATTTATTAATCCATTTTAACCCATTCCAGCTTATTTCCTTTAAGATATATTTTAATAATTCTCTTCCATCTACCCCACGACTTGCACGCAATTTCTTTCCTTTTAATTTCCTCACCAAATATATATGTGTATTTCTGTTTTCCTCCCCCCTTACCACATGCCCCGCCCATCTCACTCCGTTTTATTTGATTACCAGGTTGATATTTGGTTATGGTGGAATTTATGCTGTCTGAAATTGCAGTATCTAATTGTCCTAACAAGCTGCAGAGAACATTTCACCTAAAGGAAGAGCTAAAAGCAAAGTGCGTAGTGAGGAAATTAATAAATTTATTTCTTCTTAATTTGTGGTTGTCACAGACTAGAAGACAAGTGTGCAAGAAATCTAGCATGCGTGCATGTATAAAAGTAATATAAATAGTACGAGACTTGTGTTTCTAACGACCGTGAACACAATATCAAGGTCTTCAGAGCTGTGACACAGTTTGGTTTGTGGCAATGTGCGTATTCATGTGGAACTTACGCGATACATAAAGTTTTATTAAAATATGACCAGACTTTAGAAGTATTACTGAATTATTATTTTATTGTAAATGTGATTAGTTCCGTCGTGAGCTGTTCTAAATCTGTTGCCAGCATTCTGAGAAAACGTCCGCGGGAACTTCCATTTGCTGGCTCCGGGTCTGAACAAGGTAATGCGGGTATCTTCAGCGTTAAGTCCGTCTACTGGACGACTGTCGCACGGTGTTGATATGTTCTCAGGTATTCATGTGGTCAGGTGCGCACCCAGAATTTTTCTTTGGAGGGTGGGCTGACCCTGAGGCTATAAATAATTTATTTTAATTTTAAATATTATGCTATAAAAATCATGTTATAAGTACAACATAACACTGTTTTTAACCGCATTTATATACATACGAATATAACTACATGTTACACGACCCAATCACAGTGTCCTGTCTTCTTTTTTTAATTGTATTAATTTATTTCCGAAATTCTAATGTACTGGTCATCAGCCGATTTCAGTGGCTGATTTCGGCTGCAGGGTAAATCATCTAAAACTTTTTATATAATATGTACAGATTCTGTGTTTTTTTAAATTTCGGTTTTGTGGGAGATTGGAGGGGCTGCAGCACGGCAAACCCTGTTGGGTACACCCATGCTTGTGGTTCCTATTAAAACAAAGCGAAATCAATTCCACAACTACAAACAATGCTCTATCGTAACCATATAAGCCCGGTATCCGTGGCAACATATAAATGGCTGGGTCACAGGTTCATTTCAAGGGTAGCGTACAAGGCGGCTGTAAGGTGAACCAACTAAATGGCGTTGGCGTTAGTATGTAGTTTAGCCTAGACCCTGTGTGTCTCAATCCGAGTTTTGTCAAAATCTATGCCATAGGTTGTATATAACATTTTCTTGTGGACACACCGTCAAATCAATATGAAGCTTAGAGTTGGTTTTTGAAACACGACCAATAATTCCGAGAAATGCGGCGGCACTTTTCGGATATTGGCGAGTCTACGGGCCGCATTACAGGATTCTTTGTTTTTCCAGCCGGCTGTACGGCACACACACAGCCGGCTAACAACATTCCCAAAGTGGCAAAGGGATCGAAACGTGGATCTGACTACTAACCGTGTTCTAGTACCAAGTAAGAATGCACGACACTCTACTGCGTTCGTGGCTTCTTCTAAAAGCCTAGCCCGACTCCTTTTCCGACTTTACAGTGATGTGTTACATTCTGTGCCTTATATCTACATTCCTTTCTTAGTCCTTCCCTATTCTACCTACTAGTTCACAGCAGGTGTCGTCGAGGGTTTTTGTAATTTTCATGTAATCACACTCAAGAACACACCACAGTCGGTAGGACTCCTCTGGACGAGGGATCGTCCCTTCGCAGAGACCTCTACCTGAAAACACAAACACTGTACAAGACAAACATCCATGCCCTCTGTGGGATTCGAACCCACGATCCCAGCAAGCGCTCGGCCGCAGACCTACGCCTTAGACCGCGCGGCCACTGCGATCGGCCTTCTACATTCCTTTTGGCTGTATTTAAACAAAGTCTTTAGCAGTTTGTCTCCCTCCATTTTGTCGTGATTATTTAAGCAGTTTACTCTGTAGGCATTTGTTTAATTATTTATTAAGGAGATATATAATACCTTTCTTATATTTTCACTCTTAATTCTATCTAATTTGGTGCTTTTTATGGCAGTTTTTAAGTTTGATTTTCGTTTCTCTTCAGTACCGTTTCCACTTCCATATAAACGTGTGGAGACGGTGTTATGGTCATTATTTCAGCACAGGGACAACTTTACAAGCGGGAACTTAACGTTATATCGTCTGTCACCATTCCGTTGTTATGTTCCATCGACTGAGATATGTCACATGGCAGGCATCAAGTTGCCGACTAGCCACGTTGGTGGTCCGAGAGGCGGTCACAAGTAACGCTGTAATTTAATTCTGAATCAATTAACAGCCTGCCGCCTTCACAGTTAAGACTTTATTGTTATACTGGCTGGGGAGTCGACTGGCTTAATCAGTGACTGCTAGGTGAAATTTGCTGTTACCTTTCTCCCACGTATGTCGCACACTCCTCTTTCCTCTTGACCGCAAAGAGCCACGCAGAAGAGAAAATTCATATCATTTGACAAACCCTTTCCTTCAACATGCGTGGAAATTTTGCCAACAATATTGCACATGATTTTATATGTATAAGAGGATTACTTCCATAAAGTACCTGACTTTAGGTAAGCAAGCCAGGGCTGACCTTAAGACAGTCAAGAAAGTGAAGTTGTGCTTCTGCTTTAGGTAACACAGCGGCTGTAATCACGTGACAAGTAGGAGGAGTGTATTATGAATCACAAGAGCTGGTCACTTACACTGTCGCTACAACAATTGTTGTCGCTCGTTTTTTGATGTGTAATCTGTACTTGCCTGAGCGGTTTGTGAGACTCGTGCTGAAGGTCGTGCTGCGAAACTACAGGTACTTTATGGAAGTAATTCTAGTGTACCTGCTATGTTCATTCCATCCATAGATCCTACATGATACTACGAAGTTACTTTGTTACAGATACTGTCCCACTCTAAAAAGCTACGAAACGGAGTTTTTTAGAAAATTCTGAAGCATCCCTAAATATTTCGATCCCATAAATATCATAAAGGAAATCAATTATACATAAAAAGTGGACATAACAAAGGTTATTTTAACACCAATATTACAACACTAACACATTTATGTCTCAATAACATGTGTGCAGTATTACATCACAGTTACATTAAGAGACTTAAAATTATATAAAGAACAGTAGCAGGCTTCTCATTCCCTGTTTTAAAATGTAACAATTCTGGGAGAAGGCTTGAAATTTTTCTCATTTTCATCTTTTCGATGCTGTTGAAATAGGAGTGCTACTTAGCTGACGGAGATGGTTTTCAGTACTTCTATTACTATCTTTCAGAAAGATGCAAGCATATGTTAACCTTATTCGATTGTGTTAATATTTCACTTCTGCTGATTATAGTTTTTCGTATTTTATTCTAATTTTTGAGCTATCTAGAGCAGGTTGTTTGCTGAAAATATATGCTTTGAGTGATCTTTACTTTTATTGCGCTTCTCTTTTGTGAAAATAATTGTGCAGAATTACATTCTTGCTGCCAGCATTGAATACTGAACACTTATAAAAATTACCAATACTAGAAAAGTATTTGCAGCTACAACATAGCCAAAGACTCACCACAGACGGACACACCAATTAGGCTGACAAGAAACAAAACCTGCAACATGAAGAATAAAATAAGGCTGAAACTGAATAAATTGAGCATACGTTATCAGAACACTTAATAACTAAAAATAACGAATACTACCTTTCTCTGCTGTGCAATATAGTATAAACAACAGGTGGAAAAGAAACCTCTGGAAATGTTTGCAAGTAATCCAAAAACTGTCATACTTTCAAACAAGGATTTGAAAACCTCTTACTAATGTTTGCACGTTTGTTACTTAAAGCCCTTAAACGTAA
This sequence comes from Coptotermes formosanus, assembly GCA_013340265.1. Lineage (NCBI taxonomy): Eukaryota > Metazoa > Arthropoda > Insecta > Blattodea > Rhinotermitidae > Coptotermes > Coptotermes formosanus. The sequence goes on from BLKM01000194.1 coordinate 229,953, forward strand.
CAGTGAAGTATAATTTTTCAAATTTTCGCTCAGATGTTATGAATTTTGAATAGATTCTCAGTGCACGGTTTCAAATGAACCATGTTAAAGTAATTTCTCAACTTCGTTCCTTGTAAGAGACCAAGTCAATACGCATATTACAAAGCTGCAGGTCGTAGAAATATAAGGCATTTTTATTTATATTTTCTTCACCATTCGCTATGTTTAACCTTTTAAAGCCTAGCGGTAACTTTACATACGCCCAGGTTTACAATTAAAAAATTCTACGTGGTGCCCACATTGCGTTTATGTGTTTTGTACGGATCTCAGAACAAACAGCAACTTTTGCCTTATAAAACATTAAGAGACTGGTTTTTATAACCGAGGTGGAGAGTGTTTACAGCGCGGTACGCACTGAGTCCTTATATAAAGCAGATACGCTTCGTCTTTAAAGGGTTAAAACGGATCGTAAAGAAAGAAGATAAGATATGCGAACTGGATTCATCTTACTCAGAATATGGTCCAATGGTGGGCTTTTGTGAATGCGGTTATGAAGCTTCTGCTTCCATAAAAAGAGAAGAATGTTAAAAATCTACGAGCCACTATCAGATTCTCAAGGAAGGCTGCAATAGTCATTTAGTAGTCAGTTATAAGACACGAAGATTTTACACTGAATGAATGCACTCGTTTCCTATCGGAGTTTCGGCCTTTCCAAGTAGGTACGGATTTGCAAGGTTTCGGAATTGCCAATGTTGATATCAACAGGCGTTGACATCAGTTCCTGGCAAATGAGATAGCTGGTCGGTCATGTTATTAGCAGTGCATTGCTCAGGAATTCGCGGCGATTTCTGCTTGGTGCCCACATTGCGTTTATATGTTTTGTACGGACGTCAGAACAAACAGCAACTTTTGCCTTATAAAACATTAAGAGACTGGTTTTTATAACCGAAGTGGAGAGTGTTTACAGCGCGGTACGCACTGAGTCCTTATATAAAACAGATACGCTTCGTCTTTAAACGGTCAAAACACTCAAAATATGAGTTGCTGATTTCAATGAAATTAATATTTCATAAAATTTACCACTGCTTTGTGTATTAATCTTTTGTAACATCGATAAAGTTAGATTTCTTGTGAAGTAGGATTTGTAATGCACTGATATATCAGAATTACGTTTGTTGGATTATTTTTAATATACTTTGTCAGTACCAAATTTAATCGAAATCTGTTTAGTGCGTTTGAAAATACGACAGTTTAACAGACGCACGTGACCTTTTAATGAAAGTTGATCATCCCACTCAACACTCTACTCTGTTCAGACGGGGAAGTTTCTTTCTGGAAGCTAACAATAAGAGCAACTCTGATTCACAGCAGAAGGGCCTTTCCCTTCGCCTTCACTTCTCTTCTTGCCCTAGCTGCCAGTCTGAGGGTGAAGTGACTGGAGACTGAAGTACCGCCTCAAATCGCTTTATGTACCTTTATCTTATATTGCTTAAGTATAGGTGCAATTTTACATTCCTAATTTTATGAAACTCGATCATTTGAATTTTGAAGTTCCCAAGGCGGTTATTCGGATTGTGACGTCGTGTAACTTACGTTTTGATTTATTTTACGACGATGCTCTCAGACGATAGGCCTATTGCTTCGGATTGTAAGAGAAATAATGAATAGGAAAGAACTTGGAAAAAGCCATCCTAGTGTAATGGAAGTATGATGCCGGAATTTGCCCGGACGGTGCCTGGATGGGATGAGGAATACCATGGAAGCTTGCTGTGAGTTTCTAAACCGGCATCGTCTGAATACAGGTCTGCAGAATTACTGCTCAACCAATCTGCTCGAAAATTCCGTGTAATGTGGCAAGTTGCTCGAAAAGATCAGCATATATTTGCTACACTTTAGAGCAGCGTTTCCCAAACTTTTATGTGTGTGACCCTAAAGTAACAAATGGTATGTGACCCGCGAACGTACCATGGAAAAGGCAATATTCAGTGATATTTACTGCAAATGAACTAATTATTATGCCTTTTTTTGAACACTACATAACATTGCCACTTATTAAAAAAATGTTGAACTTTTAATATTACTTGTCAAATCCAATATTTTATGAGACAATATTACAAACACACAAAACATGCAAGAAAAAATCTTTATTTAAATAATTCATACGTGTGCTGTTTAGACAAATCATTTGCTTCTAAATAAAAACTTGTGAAATACTGAACATATGGAATGTTACATGAAATGAGCAGAACAACATTGTCAAAAATTGAGTGACTGAAAAATTTAATACGTGTGTTATGTATTTCAAATGAAGTTACTACGTTACTAACATTGAAGTTAAGGCAAAAATTAAAATGGAATACTTTTGTAATGTGTTGTAAATATGGATTATTCGCATAAAATTCGAACAAAAAGTTTTTGCGGTACTAACATCGGCATTGCGAAAAATTAAATTTTAGAAACCCTCCCGCGACCCTACGTCAAACCCTCCCGCGACCCTACGTCAAACCCTCCCGCGACCGTACGTCAAACCCTTCCGCGACCCTAATTTGGGTCATGACCTGAGGTTGGGAGCCACTGCTTTAGAATGTTATGTTTCAAAAGACTGTTACTTGATTTTGATCGTCAGTGTTCTTTAGATATAGATCTGTACAGTGTGCAGCCATCCTACAGAGAATATCGTGCTAAAGTAACTTTTCCTTCGCCGGCTGGGATCGAGTTGTCAGTCTATGCTTTACGCCCAAGTCCTACCATTTACAGTAACTTCTACAACCAGCTTTGGTTCTGTGGGAACGTCCGTTGGGATTGGTGCACAGGAGTTTGTGTCTTACACCACCATTGAACTCACAATTCTTTCCCTATGCATCGTATTAAACTGTACGTTTCATTGCTGCCCTTTCAAATGTAACACTCGGCTTTTATTTAAGAAATATATGTAAATGGCAGTAAAACATACTAAATATTCTTTATATGCCTTTACTGGCACGTCTCGTAGTTCAGAGGAACAACACCATATGTCACGTGCGAATGATGTGTCAAATGAAAAACCTCACGGACAGTCCCTTCCAAATTGCGTAGAAGGCAGTGACGGTCTTAGGGGATGTGACACCGTCTGTCACGTATGTAAGAATAACAGCTGCTTACGTCTTTAGAGGGGGGCACGCGGTGGCCGGAAGGTAGTGGTTTCGATTCCCGATGTGTCGCTGGAATTTTTCATTGACATAATCCTTCCGGCCGCATTATAGCCCTGGGATCGATTTAGCATCTAACAGAAATGAGTACCAGGAATATTTCCTTGGGGTAAAGGCGGCCGGTGAGTACAGCTGACAAAATTACCAACTTCACTTGCCGATTGTCTTAAAATCTGGGAGTATCAGCCTTCTGGAACGCTAAAACCTGTCCAGACCTGTAATGGGACTGCTTTTACCGTCTTGAAAGTAGAAGACGGGGGCAGCTGGTTCCTCAGAAACTTTTGTACCCCAAAAAACACTGTCGCCTTTGTACTCTGTGTTATTAAACCTCAAATCTTCTTCGAATTCTTCAGAAGTTGAAGAAGATTAATGTGTTTGTTACTGCCTTCATCACATAGTAAGTAGCCAAGGGTGTCCGTCAATCGTACCATAATATAGGTCCAGAAATCACATGGTGTTAGATCTAGGAAAAGCGCGGGCCATCGCAAGTGTAATTTTATAGCACTAAAATTCCGGATTATTTTTCACTACATAGGACATGATTTGAAAATTTATGCGGGCCGCGGGTTGAGAACATATATTTAAAATCATATGCAGTGTTATTTCTGTCACTTATCCTTCAAAATGTGTGTGTGTGATTTGTAAAGGTTTATATAGACAGCAGACAGGAATAACGCTTTATTATTCTACATATATAGGCCTAGAAACAAGGAAAATTTATAAACGCTCGGCTGATACAGGCCAGTCATTGAGGGCTTTGGGTGGGCGTAGCTAACCATGTGCCTCCCCAGTCGCCACTCCACATCCTACAGTACGATGTGGACTGGCGGTTGAGGGGGCACACGGTTAGCCACGACCGTCCATAGCTCACGAATCGATTATCAACTTTGATTTTGACATAAGGTAACTTATTAACCTGGTGTACAATGGAGCATTCCTCACGGAAATAATGTTGCCTGTCTGTGAGTCTTAACATCTGCCTTGCTCTCCTCACCTCGCAGCTGCAGCTCAGAAACAACAGCCAAAACTAATTGCCGAGGGAACAAATTTATCGCTATAAGGAGGTGCTGGTTGAAGCAAGGCAATCCTATCTGAAGACACAAAATGTGGTTATGAAAAACCGCTGGGCGCTGCATAGAGTTAAGAAACAACTGCAACCGTCTACTTACCTAATTCCATACAAATTCTTCTTGAAAAGTTAATAGTAACTCAGCTGCTCAAATTCCTGCCCTCTTATGCAACCCGAAACTTCATTATAGTGTTCGCAAAATCCCGCCACTGGGCTCTTTAGTGCACCAGATAAATTCAGTCCACACCTTCATGTTCTGTAGTTTTAAGGTCCATTAATGCCGGAGTAGCTCAGTCAATTTTGTTACTACTGCATTTGATGGATGAGCGGGGATAGATTACCTGCAGGGGCAAATTACTTTATCTTCGTTGTTTCAAGTATTGTGCCTCGGGGTTCCATCTATTCTCAATCCATGGGTACTGGGTGTTGTTTTTTTTAGATACAAAACCGCTGGTGTATGACACTGATAGCTCACCTTCATCTAGTGCCGAGTTGGTGAATCCGTGGCGATTCATCCCCGCTCCCGCTTCAGAATTTTTGGCGTTGTGCTTAATTAGGCACAGGAACAATTTTACGAACTAGTTATTTAAGAAGTCAGTTGCAATACGAACTATGCTTTGGTTAGCAAACAAGTAACAGTGCAGCCGTTGGACGCGTCACTTTTGACGGTCAACCAGGTGCGAGGTGATGTCTCGAAAATAAGAACACCCTGTAGCGAATAATCATAAGTATAAGAAAACTGCTTGGAAAAAGGAGACATAATTTGTAGGCATTTTTGCTAGTAATAAAGGAGGCCGCCAGCGTGTGACTGACTCTGTGAATCCATTACGAAGTATCTCACACACACACACACACACACACACACACACACACACACACACAC
>BLKM01000195.1:0-41152 GCA_013340265.1 Coptotermes formosanus
CAACGGCACATTCTCGCTTAACTGTATAGTGCAACCTAGTGTAACGAAAACGGAAAGTTTCTCCCTGAAGATGACCCTGCAGGGTTGAAACATGTAGGAGTGTGTTATAATTGACGAAAAAACTCTTTGTGCATTCGTTGGTGTTTAAAATCTTTTATAAAATATAGTGCACGGACATGGAACACATTAGATTAACAAAGGGTTCTTTGCCCCTGCTGTACCTTTCATACACTTCTAATAGCCACTGTATACTGTAGTTAAGTAATGAGAAGGTATTTCTTCCAAAATTCCGCCTAGTGTACTAAAGGTGCCTTCCTTTTTAAGGTGTGGTTAAAGTTTTTAGTTCTTGAACACCACAACTGATCCTTGAAGACTGGACTATCATGTAGAATGAAAGGAAATTTCTACACCCGCGGTGTTTACAGAAGGAGTTATTTGGTGATGCTGCTGGCTAATATTTTTTACCATTTTACGTTAAAAAATGCCACACCCGTAAAATTTAAAAGTAGTAAATCAACTTCTGTTTTAACCCTTTAAAGACGAAGGGTGTCTATTTTATATAAGGACTCAATGCGTACCGCGCTGTAAACACTCTCCATTTCGGTTATAAAAACCAGTCTCTTAACGTTTTATAAGGCAAAAGTTGCTGTTTGTTCTGAGATCCGTACAAAACACATAAACGCAGTGTAAGCACCACGTAGAATTTTTAATGTTAAACCTGGTGGTATGTAAAGTTACCGCTAGGCTTTAAAAGGTTAAAGAAAGAGTAAGTACAATAGAAATGTGCTTGACTATGACCATCGTTACTCGGACTAGAGAAGTGACGAATTTTCTTGCGCAGTTTTTAGCTACTCAACTTCCCTACAAAATTCCTGCGTTTTATGAAATCTAAAATTTCCTGTTTACAAAACTTGACCCTCTGTTAAGTGCATATAATATCCAGGAAGATGCACGGAAAACAGAATGCGAGGATAGCTGTCAGTGGTGAGCTATTTTGAATACGGTATTGAATTATTTGGTTTCCACGTAAAGAGTGTTATTAACTAGCTGATGGCTGTAAACTTCCCCGGCAAGACTGTGCTGCGTGGAGCGTTATATCATACTGATGCGAAGCAAACACTAAACTCGACTGAGGCTTTTTGAGTCTACTTCTAATATCCTACCATAGGCTTGCTTCTTCTGTTAATAGGTTTGGAGGTGAGATTTTTTGCCAAACAGCCCATATATAAGGAGGTTTCGGACAGTAAAGTAACAACTCTGATTCCGATAAATATGTTTGGATATCGACGTATACAGGCACATGTGTAGAAGATGGTATACATCAGATCTCTACGTACTTGTCATTAACATTTAAGCATCTGCCCACCATGAGATTAAGGCGTGTATCGGAGCGTATGTAAATTGTCTGTAGGCAAGAACTGACAGCTTACTTTACGTTGGAGTTTCCTGCAAATCGCTTGCCAGTCAGGCGCTTTTTAAGTGGTCCAAAGAGATGAAAATCACTAGGATGCTTACTGCCACCCGGCCTTATAACTGGTTACGGCGCTACGACTGGGAGTCTACGGACCACCCTCCCCCATAGTCCCGGTCTCGCGACCAGTGACTGTCAACACTTACGGCTTCAAGCATCTGCCTGACAAGCAATTTGCAACAGGCGCCGATGTGAAGTAACCTGGCACATTGTGGCTATAGACACCCTACACGGGATACAATTATTTGTCCCACGGTGGGTAAAGGTAAGGAGAAACTACCCTATACAGGCCTGGACAGGCCCACAGGGTACAGGAAGTCGGAACTGTCAGGATTTCTAGACAGTCGGCACATGGAAGTGGCAAGGTCGTCATTTTTGTTAGAGGCTTAGTTGACCGGAGGGATTAAATCAATGAAGAATATGAATGATCCGCCTGGGAATCGAACCCCCCACTTTCCGCCTTGTAGCGCAGCGCCTCGACCAACAGCGCCATCGCTTACCCCCGCTCCCACGGCGTGAAAAATACTAAAATGTCAATGTTGATTAGGTGGAAGCCTGATGGTTGCCACCTGCTTCCCTTGTGACATTCATACATTGTAGTGCTCGGCATCACAACCTTTACCTTATTTTTTTTTAAACTCCTGTACACACGACCTCAACCTTTATGCCTTCACTACCTGCGTGTTTTACGAATTACTTCTGAAGTGTTCATTTGACCTTTCTTATTCCTGTATGTTTTACCTTTACATATTTTCTTTCTTCCATTGTTCTTTCTTCCTATCTTTGCATAGATCTAAGTGTTACGACGTTCCATGGATGGCACCGAAAGTGTTATGAAATCAGGATTGTTTTTCATACGACACTGATGTGATAAGCGTCAACTTAAACTTAGCTGTACGAGTGGCTAGGACATTACTGATACAGGCAAAAATGAAACCTATTAAGAAGTAGCTCTGTAGTTAAGAAAAGTACTGAATTGACCTTGAATGTGTTCAATTATTCTGGGTTGTCAAATACAACTGCACAACATATGTGACAACTTTTAATAACTTCCTGCCACTCAGCCCTACTTCTGTTAGAACAGGTAGTAGAGACAGTGGAAAAAATTCCATATTGCTTATTAACTTGTGTAAGTTACTGAAGGATGGAGGCTCTGAATGTGCACAAGGTTATTTGGAGGGTACCGGATCTGGTTCCATAGTAAGAGCAAGCGTATTTTTCATTTGATCCGTAGTTCCATAAAAACTGTCGGCAGAATTCGATAATCACGCTGTACAAATCAAATCCTTGGTTTTCGTGAGATATTTTAGTGCGTAGTGTCACTCTATCACGTCTAGTACGTGAATATAAATTCAGCTGTCTTTCCAGAAATTGTCGAATACATGGCTTCTGTTTTCACTGGTTTCAGACTGTGAGGTGGAGTATTAAAGGACTGCGGAATTTTACTTACAATTTTTCTTCGATAATTGTGCAGGCTGTTTCCAGTACATAATAAAATTCGTATGATTGGCTTTAAATTGAATTACGAAACCGTTCCTTTAATGTCTGTATCCTTCGGCGAGGCTTTTGTATAAATTTCAGCAAAATATATTTGCATATTTGCGGAGACTTTAAACAGGCATTTCATGTTTCCAGCTTAACAAAGCTGTTAATAATAGCCACGCTTTCCCGTTTAAATTTCTATGGATCTTTCATTGTTTTTAAGTTGCTAAGAATAAACTTACTACCTGTATCATAGGAAGACACAGAAGTTATATGAGCCACTATTAATGGGGATTTTACGGAAGTTAATATCGACAATTTTAAATGTATATTTTTATCTTATCCCCAAAATATGAGGCAAGATAATAAAATAAACATACCCTACAATTGCGCTGAAAATATGAAAAAGGTTGAGCCTTTGCAAGTAAGAAATTAAAATTTCAGTGACCAGGAAGTTAAAAGAATTCTAAATTTGACGAAATTTTCTGTCATTCAGTCTGGACTATTTTATTCTCTCTTCTGTTACCTAAAATATAAAAACTGAAACGTCGAGAAGTTGTGTTTTTTTTTTCTTTTTGTGTGTATGGATGCGACACGTTTATCGTGGGGGCAATAATAGGTTTGGTCTTCACAACGACAATCAGCCACCTCCCTAGCTGTGCAATACTGCATTTAACTGCGCTGTGTACTTTTCAGGCGGCTGTGGGCTGACATAAGATTTACAAATTTGTTAGTCCACGCCATATTCATATCATACGCAGTGCCACGGCATTGAGGTTCTTTCTGCATGAAATGTTTTGGATATGAATTGCAAATTTCGCGCCGTCGCCATGCTTGTAATTTTCCACTTAAAACAAATGTCTCACATAGATCCAAATACGTAGATATTCTGACGATCTATCTCCGTCTCATATTTCACACGCCTGGTTCCAGTAATTGGTTACTTGCCGTCATAAAACTTCATGCCAAGAAAATATTCTACAGTTTCCATATTATGGTATATTATACACAACGGATTGCCCAAAAATGTTGCGTATTTTCCGAGGTTTTCTTAACTCACATGTTCCAAGATGTTGCATTAAATTTATTGCACAGTTTTTTGCATCCGCCATGCTATTATCGCTGACCCTGAAAATTAAGACCCTGAAATACGTTGGGTGACATAATGTTGACACCAAGTTTCGTCAAAATTGGTTGTGTGTTTTAAAATGTAAAATAGGGAAACAAACACACGCATAGCGCACGATGATATCACATTCCTTCTTTCTTTCCTAATAACGTAAGATGAAACAAGGCAGATGATTAAAAAACATTCTATGACCTTGAAAGGAATTTTCGGTTTAATTTTCATTTTCGTTCTGTGACCCTCATTTAAGAAGTTGTTATCGCTGTATGTTGGGAAGTATGTTATCAGCAAGTGAAGTGATTGAAAATGGTTCAAAATATTTTTCAGTGGAGGAATTTGTGTGAGTTGTGTTGAAGTTTGATTTCTTTTACTAAAGATTTGGCACGCCGTTCTGCATCCCATATTCGCACATAGACAAACACGGACGTGTGTAAACACCCTAGCACAGGTACCCATAAATACACACATATTAGCATACATATGTACCGTCCTAGTTATGTGTAGGACGTACAGTGAACCGGGGTTCACAGGACTGTAGGCAGCACCTTTAACGAAGTGTTCTTTTCTCTCTATTTGTCTCGCAAGTTGCAAAATATGTGCTTCCCTAAAGCTTCTGTCACTTTAATACCATGCTTTGTTAACCACTTGATACGTGCCTATGATGTCATTCAAGTCACATATCTGTACGGGGTCTTGCTGCTATCCTCTTTTCAGGCATGTCAATGGAATGGTAATCCGGGACGCCAAACTTAGGGATTTAATCCACATTACGGGCTTAGCGTATTGTTGCGTAGCTACATTCCAGGTTGACATACTACCCGTATTTTGTCCACCAGCATTTAAAGCCTAATGGATTTAAATACGCAATTGCCATCTAGCCATGCGGGCTACCGGGCCCAGGCGTTGCTTTTGTACCGGAGTTTACCAGGTTGAAGACACGCCACTGCATGCAATGTTAGACACAGATGTGTGGTTCTGTGTACGTCTGCGGGCCATGTGTGTTACTTGATCCACCTTTAATCTATTACGAAATTAATTCGACCTTGGCGATTTTTAACATTGATTGATTTGATACTCGACTGACACTGACATACGAATCAACTGTCAAAAGAACAACCATTTTATTTTGCTTAACCCCGGAAATCCCACCCACTTCACCACCTGTTTTTTCACCATGATTTCTTTACGTCATGTTAATCTTGCGTGGGCATCGACAGGGTAACCATCATGCTCTGCGAAACTTAAAACAGACGAACGTCAGGTGCTTTTACGTGCTAGCGGAAATCGCCTTGACTGAATATTCTAGCAACCGTAACTTGGATGTCAGTCAGATTTCAATATTCACCTTTGATTTAATATGCATAACAAGTCTGTGAAGTATTTACATAATCCGACATGAAGCATAAATAAGTTGCTTTACAAGACGATCATTTCATATTTCATTGGCGTGGTTTCTTCTCACGTTATCAGGCGAGCCAAAATATGCAGTGTTGTTGTTTCTTATTGGCTGGAATCCTACCTATTTTTCCCTTTTCAGAGATCGGGGTCTGTTGTAAAAAACGAATGCGTGCTGAACACAACTCTCAGTCGAATTTGTTGTAGCATAGATTTCTACTCAATCATGCTGTTGTCTTATTACTTATATTATATTATATTATATTATATTATTTTATTTTATTTTATTTTATTGTTTTTGAAGGACTAGTTACTGGAACACAGATTCTATACATGTGTAATTTGTCAGATGTAACCTCAAGGTATCATATTGTTGCTTTAACTGTAGTTTGTGGGCATTTTGTAGGCATGAGTTTTATCTACTGCCGTATCAAATTTCATGCGCGAAGTTCCAGTGATTCATTATCACAATCAACAAAAATTTAAAGAAAAACTTTGTTGTGCGGCTGCCATATTTTTCTTTACACTCCAAAAATGTAGCAGTAATAACAACACAGGCAACGTAGCATAACGTAACATCGAGGCGCGTTCGCCTAACCATTGTTGCTATGGAAAAGCAATAGATATTAAAAAAAGTGTGTGTGTCTGTATTCTTGCCTTATTTTTCCGGCCTTCCATTTCCCTCTTTCCTGCGCCGTATTATATTGTCCTCTCTGGCCTGCCTGGTATTACCATGTTCTTTCCACACTACCTCAAAACAACACAATTTTCGGAACATGTTTCGTTTGCTTTTTCTATCCTCTACAACTTTTATCTGAAACATTTCTCATTCTAAGAAAAATTGAGGGAAACATCATCATAAATTTCCATAGGTGTTCGTGTATAGTACTCGTTATTATTGCCAGATTTTAATCAAACTTGGATTTTTGCAACAGATTTTAGGAAAATGCTCAAATATTAAATCTCATGAAAATCCTTCCAGTGAGAGCCGAGTCGTTCCATGCGGACAGAATGAGACGGACGGCCAGAAATACATGACAAAGCTAATAGTCGCCTTTCGTAGTTTTGCGAATGCGCCTAAAATTGTGTAGTTTTCCAAGATATGCGAGCATTACCGTACATAATATCACGAACCTGAAGAAAGTGTTGCTAGTATCGCTTCGATTTCACCGGCTCGCGCGTCCGCAATGTTAGGATTATTGATTGAGGGAAGTTAAAATTAGGGTATTGAAATATGGCATCCATGGCTTTATTTTCGTACTGAGATTTGTGAAAATCACTCAAATGATTAGAAAGTTTCGGAGGGGGTGGGGTGGTACGCACATATACACGCGCGCGCACACACACACACACACAACATGGCCTTATAAGCCTGCTTTTTTGTCTGTATGAAGGAAATAGATTACAGGTGAGAATACGCTGATGGCCGTGTAAGGTGCACAATTGAAAGAACACGTCATCGCTCTTCAATCGAAGTAACGTGTGAGTAAAAATCGTTACAGAGCTAAACACGGTTATAACGTTAGTGGCGTATAGTGTGAACGTCTGACCTTGTGTGTTAGGAATTTGTTGATTTGTTGTGGTGATTGGGAATATTATAGTGCTCTGCTACGGGATCAGCAGTTGCTTCATAACCTGTGCATTTAGCCGTTTGTTTCCATGTTAGTAGATCGTTTGAATGGCTGTGGTTAGTGAAAAGCGTGTTTCACGTTCAGGTTTCATAATGTACGAAAACAGCAAGCATATAAAATGTTGAAATTACGCTCAATTCTACTTCGTATTAAACAATTTGGCCCGAGATGTACGAAGAGTTTTGAAATCAGACAAACAGATTGTGTAAGTTCAAAAGAAACTGTGTGTAGAGGAAGCTAAAGACATAAACGGTATTGCTAGGAAGTGACACCAGTGTCGTTACGTCAACATTGCGACATGTTCAGGACAGAACTGGATTCTGCGTTTAATTGGGTCTTGGCAGAACATGCAGGCTTCCTATTAGTAAGTGACGTATCCACTTCTATTAAGAATGCTTAGTTTTTACTACAAATCCCAAGGTCTCCTGTGATTGCGTTGTACTCTGTCGTTTTTTGCCATCAACTGCGTTCAGATCCATTACATCATTACGAACTAATTTTGCAATACACAAAATTTGCGAGACATATTGGTCATTTTTGCTCAATTACTTTTCACAAAATTTTCTTATTATTTTCTGTTCTTATTCCTGTTCCTCAACTTCTTATTCTCTTTAATGCCTTAACCCTTAGCTTGAATGGTAGGACGGTGTTGAATTGATAATTGGAATCCCCAGTACATGAAATGACGTCGTTGAGGCCCCTTTAAGGTGCCATGCTGGACTATTCCTGCAGACACAGGACAGGCCCCTTTAAGGCCCGATGCCGGATTATTCCCTGCAGACACAGGACAGGCCGCTTTAAGGTTCCATGCCGGACTATTCCCTGCAGACACGGGACAGGCCTCTTTACGGTGCCATGCAAGACTATTCCCTGCAGACACAGGACAGGCCGCTCTAAGGTGCAATGCCGGACTATTCCCTGGAGACACAGAACAGGCCCCGTTACGGTGCCATACTGGACTATCCCCTGCAGACACAGGACAGGCCGCTCTAAGGTGCCATGCCGGACTGTTCTCTGCAGACACAGAACAGGCCCTCTACGGTGCCATACTGGACTATTCGCTGCAGACACAGGACAGACGGCTCTAAGGTGCCATGCCGGACTGTTCTCTGCAGACACAGGACAGGCCCCTTTAAGTTGCCACGCTGGACTATTCCTGAGCCACATGAAGTTGATTTGCATCCTCACGCTGCATTTGAATATTGAAATCCATTTAAATATTATCTTCCCGAAATCCATTTAAATATTATCTTCCCAAAATCCATTTAAATATTATTTTCCCATCTATGCTTAGATTTCCTACCCTCATTTTTCCCAGCTCAAATTATGTTTGTATTTCTTATACCGTCCACGTTTGCTGCATGCTTCTCTCATCACCAAATCTTATGCATTTGGTCACCCTGATACTTTTCAGTAAGGAGGTCACAGTATGAAGTTTTTTCTTCGGCCATATTTTGTCCAGCCACCTCTTAAGTGGTTCGTATATTCTTATAAGACCTGTACTGAAACATACCAAATCCGCAATTCTCCTCTGCGGGAAATACGAAAATTTTCAATCATGCAGTACAGTTGATAAAATTGTTGTATCTACACTATATTCTTCCGTGCAGTCCAAGGCGTAGGTTTGCTGTCACTTCATTGCTGGGATCGCAGGTTCGAATTCCGCTGAGGGTATGGATGTTCCTCTCTTGTGTTTGTTCTGTGTTGTGTAGGTAGCGGCCTCTGCGACGAGCTGCTTACGCGCTCAGAGTAGTCCTACGGCGTGTGTGTGTGTGTGTGTGTGTGTGTGTGTGTGTGACTAATTGTATGTGATCTAGAAACCACAACAATAGGGCGGCCTAGGCCCGATTTGGGCTGTTGCACTACAGAAAGGAAAATTTCTTTCCTAGAAGAGGAAAAGACAGGCATTTTGAGATACCCTTATGTCTGCGTATCCCCAATTTCATATTTTGAGCCATTTGACTTATTTTCACGAAACTTGGCTTGAACTCCACGCCACTGAAGAAAATCACAACTCCACGCTTTTTACTTTCGTGTTCTCTGTAATAGCAGCATAGCGCATGCGCTAAATTCTGAGGCAAGTGCGTCAGTAGTGACGGTTAGGCTCCTGAAATTATGTGTTATAATAGATCTTGTAATGCTGCAAAACTTTGTTCAAGTAATTACAGTAATTTTCAAACTTTTTTTTTCTCGCGTGCTAATGTTACAATCAAAAAACATGTGCACGTACCACTATCACAATACAAAACATGTACACGTACCACTATCACAATACAAAACATGTACACGTACCACTATCACAATACAAAACACGTACACGTACCATCATCACAATACAAAACATATACACCTACCACTATCACAATACAAAACATGTACACGTACCACTATCATAATACAAAACATGTACACGTACCATCATCACAATACAAAACATATACACATACCGCTATCACAATACAAATCATGTACACGTACCACTATCACAATACAAAATATGTACACGTACCATCATCACAATACAAAACATATACACCTACCACTATCACAATACAAAACATGTACACGTACCACTATCATAATACAAAACATGTACATGTACCACTATCACAATACAAAACATGTACACGTACCACTATCACAATACAAAACATGTACACCTACCACTATCATAATACAAAACATGTACACGTACCACTATCACAATACAAAACATGTACATGTACCATCATCACAATACAAAACATATACACCTACCACTATCACAATACAACACATGTACACGTACCACTATCACAATACAAAACATGTACACGTACCACTATCACAATACAAAACATGTACACGTACCACTATCACAATACAAACATGTACACGTACCACTAGGTACTGCAGATATTAGTGAGTTCTTTCAGGATCCTGGTCTTCCGGGATGTTTCGCTCCTTGGCAGGTTTGAAGTTTTCAAACCTGTCAACCACCGGAACAAAAGCGCTGTGGGAACCTCGAATTTCGCAGTTGCCACTTTCCTAATTTAACGCCATTAGACGACAGAGGAAACCTGTATTTGTATTCGAACAGTGAAATAGTATCTTGGTATATATTTTTTGAATGTTTTTCTCTTCCTTTCGACACATTTAAAACAATATTAATAGCTGGTTTAACGTGCTTAAATTTTGATTGTTGAAAAAATAATTCCTAAAATTTTTCGCCTACCACCAGGCGACTGTCCGCATACCACCAGTGGTACCCGTACCTCCGCTTGTAAATCACTGAGGGTAATATAGGGTGTTTTTTTCCTACTTGAAAGATAAACTCCGACCCGACACTCTGGCGAGTTATTATGAAACTTTTTAAAGATTGTTATCTTTGCCCTCGTTTGTCTATCTGCAGTCATCGACTGTTAAACTTCCCGGACACGCGGCGTATGACGTAACGCTGGCGCAGCGTTGCGCGGAGCGTTGGGCTTGCGCTTATCGGTCAAGCAGGAAAAAAATCCACTCTGTATTTTAAAATGTAAAACAATAACATGACGGAAATCTGAACTTTTTCTAGCTTTTGCTTGGATGGCTATAGCTAAAAGTATCCGTATTTTATACTGTGGTTTTCTCCCGCATTTTAATGACGAAGCATGAACGCGTAGTCTGATTTGTTCCGTATGTGGTCGCTTCCATATCAGTGTCCTCACTGTTCGCTGGCACAGGTTCGGCATTTTCTATAATGCAGACTCAAAATTTAGTTTTCTTAGGGTATTTATATCTGTAACTATTCAGTGACAACCTTTAGATTTCAATTTTTTTTTATTTTACTATTAATTTCATCGCATTTTCAGCCTAAGTCTGGTCAGTTTGGCAAACCTGCGCGCGGTTAACATGACATTACACGTCTTGTTACAAGTAACTTTTACACAGGTCTCGGCCAATCTAGCATACGGACTGCATGAATGGTTTACTACATTTTATTTCATATCTCTTATTTTCTTTCACATATTGCCTTGAAGTGTCCTTGTGTGTAACATACAAACATGCTACTTCATGTAGTGTCGAGACAGAGTGAATGCGTCAAATTAATTGAACTGATTGACTGCATCATGCTGGGGAATAAGTTAGTTCTGAAACTGAATGAGGGGAAGTACTTTATCGTGTGATACGCATTTTCTTAGAAATAAATGACAACCACTTGGTGGAAATTCCGATTGCGCACTACGATTTCCCCATGTTTTTCTCTACGCTGACGTGTTACATAAACTTTTCACTGGAATCCGTAACCAGCAGACACATTGAATATTCTCATAAAAACTAGCCGTAAGATGTAAATTATAGATTACGTTTTTCTCCATTTATCTTATTATCAGTAAATGCTTATTTAAATACGCAACGCAAATTGCATTATTATGCGATTGTTTACCGAGTTTGTAGCTGCGGCATTTCTTATTGCGACCATTACCACGTATCTGAACTCATGGCAGTGGTGGAAAACGTGAAAAATGTGTGGCGCCGTTATTTTCCGGTCTGGTTCTTAGCGACCCTGGTGAGGTAAATAGGAACTGCGCAGAAAGCGGTACACTGGCCCTGGTTTTAAACTTGGCATTAGGTAGAATGATACGTATTAAAAACCAAATCGTACACACGTACTTAAATCCAATAATCAGGTTTTTTATACTCACCCCAACATGTCTCAGTGCTTTAAAGCATTGAAACATGTTGTAGTGTGTATAAAAACTTGAATATTTGATTTTGTTACATGCGCACAATTTACTTATTCCATAACACATATCATTCTATATAAGTACGTACATGGTATATACAATGTAAAATTCGTCAATTTCAAATAGGCAAAAACAATACATGAATACAAAAACACCAAAGGAAAACTTCTGAAAACAAACACGGGCATTTGGCTCAAGAAGATATGTAAGCTCCACTATGTAACGAACAAGTAATGTAATGCCCGCTGAAGATGATGCTTTCAAGCATTGAAACATGTTGGGGTGTGTATAAAAAACTTGAATATTGGATTTTAGTACGTGTGTACGAGGTTATTGTTGATATATATCATTCTACGTAAATAGGTAAGCGGTACGGACGATGTAAAATTTGGCATCGCGTGATCTTTGAGGATGGTGCATTGGCACCGAAACATGTCGGAGCTGTAGAGTGTATGTAACATTCAGATGTAAATATTGTGCATTTGGTTGGTGAAATAAATTGAATACATTAATCAGAAAAATGCCCGAAATGAACAACCTTAAAATATCTGATTATTTGGTTGGATAGTCCACAGTATTGCCACCAACTGAATGTCAATTAAATATACAGCGGGAACTGCAATATAAGTTTGCTGGGTCGCTGATATATTCATATTTAGGCCTTAATACTGCATGCATTTTTTGTTCCTTCGTAAGTTTAGATATCACTGTTAGTAATGTGGCTGGCTGCGGTTGGATGAATGGAATTCGGTTTCGGGCACGGACGGGTATTTTCTGTTTTTCTTTTTGGCAACACATGCACGCGTACCCCAGAGTACACCAAGGCCTGTATCTTGTGCATGTGGGCGGTCTGCCTTCCCAGGGTGTAAGAGTCACAGCTTGTTTTTGACCACTCATCTCACTGGAAGGTGCTTGGGCACAGCGATAACTTCACCTAACATCCCTATGTTTTTTGTCATTCATGCTACATGATCTGTACTTGTTGTCATCCTAGGTCAAGGATTTTGAACCTGTGGCACGCGTGCATAAACTGACATGCGACACTACTTATTTTCGTATGGAAACTAAAGTTCTTGCAATTCAAGGAGAGCAAAGAAATATTCACCCGTCGCAGGTACGACATATGCTGAACTTACTCAGCTTGGTTAATATTACATTTATTAGTAAATCAAATTGTATATAATGTCTTTTCTGTTGTTATTTTATAGGAAACACAAGTTAATTTTTCTGAATTAAACTGCCTCAGCAAAATTTAGAAGGAATTTAATTATGGTCTAAAAATGGCACCTAAAATTACTCCAGCTCCAGGACGCTACACAACCCTACGGGCACTTTACAAGCTTTATTTGTAACCTTGTAACTTTTTTTTTTACGGTAAGCCTTAAAAGGCTTCGGCCTTTCTGTCCTAGGCAGACAGCATCTAGTGTTAATCTCTGTGTCATTTACTTCCTTCTCTTGTTATTGCTGACACTGTAACCAGTAGCTGTATCACCCTAACACAACACTAGCTGTTACTATTCATATAAGGGGATGAACTAATTTAAAAATTTCTGACGGTTTGCTCCACTCCCCCGCAGCCACCCCCGCTTCGTTATTATTTTGTCTTTTGTTGCCAAGTCTTCCTCCCCCCTGCAGCGACTCCTCATAATAACAGCTACCCTTTGTTTACGATTTCCCACTGTAACCCCGGCATAGTTTTGCCCGGGGGGCATTATGAAGTTCAATTCGTTCCACCTTGAAGGCAAAAGAAGGAAGACTTTCTTCTTCTACGACGATATTGGACCTAAGGATCCAGAACAGTTCCAAATGACTGCTCAGAAATGTAATATATCTTCTGTTAGTTGTTTTGTAGCTGCTGCATATTGGAACTTTATTAGATCCTTCGGCAAGGTGAATCCAATATCTTTTTCTTTATCTGAAAACATAAAGCTATGACTAGCAATAATTCTCGTCTTATCACACACAATTCAAAGCAGCTTGCAGTATTTGCCGTTAGTAATTACCAGAGGACAGTAACATATCGGGTTGAGTGGAATTATAAATTCATGGTTTGGGTGGTTCATCCAACCGGTGTCATGGTTGTCTGTCTCTTTTGAGTGTTGTGTGTCTTCAGGTAGAAGTCTCTGCGACGGGCCGATCACTCGTCCAGAGCAGTCCTACTGAGTGCGCGCGCGTGTCATTGAGTGTGATCAGGTGAAAAAATAAACCTCTACACCAACAGTTGGTAGTTAAAAGAGGTCAGGCTAAGAAAGAAAGAAAGAAAGAAAGAAAGAAAGAAAGAAAGAAAGAAAGAAAGAAAGAAAGAAAGAAAGAAAGAAAGAAAGCAATGGTTACTACATCTGGCAAACTAATGCTGTGATTTCCATGCTCTTTTGTGCGACAGAACAAAGTTTGAAAGTTTGAATGAAATATTTTCGGGTGATTAGCCTCCTCATCCGAGACTACAATATTGACGTTTCGGACATTGTATAATTGTGTGAATAGCGTTATGAATATCGCGGCTTGGTCTATATATGTATTGTATGTAGTTATACGTCTTATATCTCATGCAGCCCCAAATTTCGTCATACAGGAACCGGCCAAAGACCTCCAGCTGTCACCCACGCTGAATATTTCTTAATTCAAACCGGATGTGATTTTCGATAAGCCTCCTGTCATTGCTCAACGGACGAGCTAAGTGTTGCTGCAAGTTTCGACAGGCCTTCATCTTGCAGTAGACTGCTGTAAGGGACCTCACATGTTTAGCACAGCGGTCTTTTATTACTGTTTTTCCATCATATCTGTTGCGCACAAAGACAGTTGGTTGGTTTTTGTGTCACGAGCTCTCTTAGCGGTACGTGTACAAGTTTGAATATCTTTTTCTTCAGTGACTGAAGAAATTGCACCGCCATGTAAAATACTGCTGGCTATGTGGCTGCCCCACAGTCAACGTCATTACATGGTTGCCTGTTTCGCTCTGTGCAACAGTGACAAGGTCTCCTTTTTTGCAAGAATAGCCATGCAACTGGTAACACATTTTTACACATCGATATGTCGACCATTATTGCGGGGAAAACGTAAGTGCGGTTAGTGTTTTGTGAACAGAATGCACGACAAAATCACAGACTAAAATGGGTCAAAGAATCCGTTGAAAATGTGGTAGAGTTCAGATATCTGAGAACGACACTAAGAAATCAAAATTACGTGGGTTAAGAACATACTGAATTCGGGGAATGCCTGCTACAATTTGGTTCAGGGTCTTTTGTCATCCAATTTTCTATCCATAAATGCGAAAATGAAAATATACAGAACTACAGTTTTTCGTGTTTCTATTGGTGCTTAGCTTGGCCTCTCACAGCAGTGGAAGGATATAGGTTGACGGCATTCGAGAAAAAGTGCAGAGGAAGGCATTTGGGCCTAAGAGGGAGGAACTAACATGAGTTTCGAGGAACTGGCATAATGTGCAGCCTCGTGATCTGTACTCCTCATCAAATATTGTTCAGCTGATCAAATCTAGGAGGATGAGTTGAGCGGGGCCTGTAGCACAGATCGGGGCGAAAAGAAGGGAACACAGGGTTTTGATGGCGAAACCTGGAGGAAATATACCACAAGAAGAAACTAGGCATAGGCGGGAGGATAATATTAAACTTTTTAACCCTGAGGTTAGGAATGAGTGGAGTTATACTTCTGCTCCCTCCATGTCTTCTCGGCGTGCACAGGGACAACTTTACCAGTCGCCCATAATTTCTCAGTATGTTGTAGAATTCATGGAATCACAGGATTTTATAAAACACGGCTACTCTGTTCTAGTCGACTAACGCTTTAACAAGTCCGAGTTTATGGTTTAGTTGCAAAAGGGAGCATGTCCGCTTTCGAGGTTTTGGCCATGTTCCGTGTGCCAATCAACCTAACCTGTCTACTTCTGTTCAGAGTCTGCAGTCGTTTACAAGTTCCACTCTTGTTACCACTTTCTTTAGGACTACCTTTATTGTGGCCTCTTGAAATCGAAGAGCACACCAGCCCTTCGGTCACGCCTAGGTAATAATCCGTGAGGAGGTCGCACTCCTCACCCGCGCCGTGAGATCGTACCGGAGCCACTTGATTGCCCACCCAGCACATATTCCCCATCAGTCCAACCACCGGCCCACCCCAGCACAAGATGGGACCCTCGGCCCCCACAGAAGTACTGGCGCTCAAAACGTCTGTAAGTACCACCCAATCCATTGGTGACTGCGTGATGAACGTGAGGCATTTTATGAAGAGTGTAAAGTTACTGGGAAAGTTTCCGGTGCGTTAGTTGTAAGAATGTCCTCAGAATCAGTACAAATTACGTGTGACCAAAGACAGTACCAATTATGTCTAACACCAAACAATGAAAGAGAGTTAGACTGTGAAATTTGAAAAAGGAGAATAGGCCTATAATATAAAAATTTTTTGTGAGAATAATTGCAGTCTTACGTTGTCTCTTGTGTGAATTTTGGTGAACTGAAGATGCAAGTCTTGTATAGAATTTGGGCGCCGTGCGAATTGTTATTGGGTACAAACGTTTCAGGTTTGATGGCTGTTTTTTTTTCTTCAAGGTGTTTTGAGAAGAGGGAAATAAGTGGCCTGTAAGAAATTCTTGAAGTCATTACAGGTTACGTTTAACTTACGTAAACACAAATCACGTCTGCTTTGAATCTTTCTACTTGCGGTCTGCGCTGTTCTGAGATTTTACGCAGTGAAGATTGGTAATTCCATACTGACGTTTTCGGACAACATATCGGTCTCATCTTCAAGTTCCAAGCACTGAACCATCTTTCTACTTGCAACATAGCATGAAGACGATGGTTTGCTACTGAAAGTTGGAGACCGGCATAGAGCAGAGAACATAAAAATTTTCTTGACAGGGCTCTTGCAGGTTAGCTTTGTGTCGCTCGGCTGAATCTTCAGTGAAATTTAGGGAGGACCCTAACAGTCAGCACACCGTGCGTTTGACGTAAGGCTGTATGCATTACGTCTGACGAAACCTAACACTAAATACAGAAACACACGCGCTGACAGAATGTGAAAATTAAAGTTGGGCAGAAAAGTGGATTATAATACAATAGACAGGCTGCAGCCTTCAGCTTAGATGTGTTATTGAAGACATGTCGATAATGTGCAAGAAGACGTTTTGAGGAGAGGAAATGCCAGAGATTATGTGCTGAGAAATATCATTGTGAACGTGGGGGAAATCGGATTGGGAAGAACTCAGTGATGAAAATGATTGGGTTCTTTATATTGCGCTTAAAGCATATTTATGTTAATCATTGATTGTGTTACGAGATTGTTGCATATTCCGGCTGTGTACCTGCGTGCACCTCTGCAATCCTGAAACTTTTAGTTGTGTCTCTGTTTACATCGATTCCGCATTCAGTCCGCCTTATTTAAAAATTCCTTGTCTAGTAGCTGCTAATGGAAGAAGAAATTGTATTTCGTATGTTTTTTAAATACCTACAGATTAGAATACATTAAGTTTATCAGTATCGCATTCTTTATACAGGTCAGTGTGGCAAGTTGTATTTTAGTGGCATTAAGGCTGAGGATGTTCGAGTCTATGGTACTGAAATATATATGTATAATCCTGAAAGGGATGAAAAAAGAGGAAGCTGACGAGAATTGCAAGTCAGGAGCTTCCTGATTTGTACTCCTCAGTAAATACTCTATTATCCGAGTTATTGAATCAAGGAGGACCACAGGGACGGGGAATACGCCACGCATGAGGTGTAAGGTTTTGACGTGGAAAGCTGAAAACAAGACCACGTGGAAGACCTAAGCGAAGATGGGAGGTAATATTCAAAGAGATCTTAGAGAAATAGGATGGGATGATATGGACTGGATTCATCTAACTTGGGATAGGGACAAATGTTTGGATCTTGTGAATAAGGTAATGAACTGTGGGTCTTGTAAATGTTGGGATTTTTGGCTAACTGAAGGACTGTTAGGATTTTCAGAAGGACTTTGCTGCATGGAGTTACTTAACTGAATTGGCTGATCTTTGAAAGAGCTTACCACTCCGGTAAAACCTAGTTAGATAACTGCATAAGATAGAGAGAAGATATGAGCAAACTAATCTAGTGGTTACAAATTTAAGGTCTGAAGCTGGACTCCTAGATACGTATTGGTTTCTGGTTTGAAACTCCTTTACCCAGCGCACCCCTTCACCTTCACCTTCACCTGGCTTATATAAAAAGTGGTCAGGTTCAGAAATAAATTTTACATTTAGACGCGTGAATGGGAACTGTAGAAAGTGATACAAAAGGAAGAAGAAAATTCACCGGCATAAAAGCCTGAGACCAGTCAAAATGGGGGGTGTAATGTATGAGACACGTTTTGTATATGACTCGCTAAAGAACTGTTGAAATGACACTGTTAAGAATATATTTTCTGCAGGATGTTTACAGATTATTAAAACTTCATTGATATTAGAAATTAAAATGCTGTAACATAATTTTTACCGTATCTTATCGCTATATTTAACTAGTTCCGTGGATCACAGTTACGTGACGCTTATAGTCGCTTAGATACTCAAGGATCTATCCGATTTTTTTAGGGAACTTACATTTAACTACAGTGTGAAGTACAACCCGCAGATATTCTATCCAGGTGACTGCAGTCCCCATCGTCACACACTATTTCTCCAACATATGTTTTAATATTATCGTCCCACTTTCGCCTGAATCTCCCAAATGGCCTCTTCCCTTCAGTTTTTCAAACTAAAATTTTACACTCGCTTGTCGTCCCTTCCGTTCTTGCTACATACCCAACCCATCTAATCTTCCATGATACAAGCTACAAATGTGTATGCTTAAACGATTTTTGTTGCCTGTTACTGCAAACGTTTGTAAGTGCAACCACTGGTTTCTTCTTTTGAGTAGATAAAATATGTGTCTGAAAATGGAATCCAAAAGAAAGTCAGCAACAAATTGTGGTACAGCAGAATGGTACAACGGAGATTGCCTGACGTATGTTTGCTACGTGACCGTCCAATCTCTGTGTTACTCTCGCTCTCAGATACTTTAACTCGGCCCTATTTTGAGTTTTATTTGTAAAAGTGTGACGGTTTGTTGCACTTAATGGAGACCATAAGTTGAGGGTATTCGAGAATAGGGTACTGTCATTCTAATTTGTAATTGAGGCTGTTAAGTGTAGGGGAGCGCGGGGCTAGTTTCAAACAGTAACTTTAACTTCCGTGATTTTCACCTCTGTAGCGCGCTTCTCTGTCAGAATGTGTGACTGCCCTGCTGCCATTGTATGAGTCACTATGAAGCCGCAAAAAGCATGCGTTCGCCTTCCGGGAAGAAAAACTCATTTTTTGCAGCCACGAGTAAAATTTTTATTTCCTACAGGATCATTTCTTTCTCGCACGAATTTGTGGTGCAGACGGTAATGATTACACGTGTGATAAGTGTGTAGTAGGCTATTGTGCCCCTTCCAACGTAGTGGCAACTTTGTGACACGTGTGTACAACATGATGTATAGGTTGGAGGAGCAAATGGACGTAGTGGGGCACGTTACAAGTGTTACAACTAACCCCGGGCCACGATGATTTTAAGATTTTATTTACTTCTCGTTTATAGTCGCTAGAATTAGTTGCAAGGATATTTAGTGGGTTTAAGAAAACTAACCACAAGTTCACCACAACGAGTCTGAGAGTCCTTCTAAAACCTGCAATATTCAAGACGGTGCTGAATTCACTTGCACCGAACCTGCAGTGCCCTTGAGGCGGTTGAACCTGGAGGCTGTACGTCCGTTACCAAAATCCCGATCACAAAGTGAAACATCTTATGCAGGAAGGAAGAGAAGAAGGTCAGCAATTTTGATAGATTCTCCCGAAAAGAGAGCTAGTGAAGAAGAAAAACCCTGCAGTGAAGAGAAAAAGAGGAAAAATGAAAAGAATGAAAAAAAGGAACGTCAAGCGGGGAAGACAGAAAAGAACTCCAAGAAAGGCAACTGTATACAAAACAGCTGGAAAGGGCAAGGAGAAGAGAGTGAAAACTTGTCGGAAGGGTTTTAAATTTCATTATTTGTCATCTGATGAGGAAGAAAACGCATTTTGTCTGATGTGTTGTGAAAAATATGCCACAAATGAAGAATGGGTCCATTGTACAGAATGTGTCATGTGGGCGCACTGGGGCTGTGCAGGAAGAGATCCCCGATATGTGTATATAAACTGCCAAACCGATGCTTCAGACAAATGGGGGTGATCGTTGCAAATTACCCAAGTGCTAATGGAACTTGCCCCGAGTTCGGGGTAAGTTGCAACATGCGCACCGGCTCTGAAAAATTACAGCTGTAGTGAACCACATTAGATTGATGCTATTCTTTTACATAGTCCCAGTTCTTTAAACTTCAGTCTATGCACCCATCTTTGAAAACTTGCTTTAACTTTAAATAAACTTCAATTTTGAAGGAAGATGTAAAAAGTGTTGCAGATAACCCCCTGCTCCCCTACAATTATCCGCTCTTCTTGCATCCTACGCTGCGTTGATTGGTAGTTAGTTGGTCAGGTTGACCCTTGAAGATAGGGCCATTAAGCTGTCCCGAAACGTCCGTAACTAACTAGTAACAAAAGCTGCCTAACATCCACAAGGGTGACGACATCAACTACACGCGGTAGAAGCCTGAAATCTTCCAATATTTTGTGATTTTTTAAGGAAATAGTCCTTTGAATAATAAATCAACAAGTTAATTTAAAAATTTACGACTTTTTTTAAAGGAAGTTCTGGTTTTAATTTCTGCGCTGAAGTAGACTGCTCTGAATTTCTGAGTCTCTGAAGAACTTCTGTGATGGTTTCTGAAATACGTCACAACCACTTCCTCTTAGAGTCCTTTAATTCGTTACTGGTGCTTATAAATTATGCATCAGATAAAGCGTCATAAAATAAACCAGGAAGCTGACAAGGTAGTGTACACTATCACTTTGTGCACCCCTGATCGGATACAGAACCTTAATTTTGTTATTAAGCTATAATTTTGAAGTATAACTTATTCTTTACGTGGGCCCGTATTCTTCATCGGGATACAGCGCTGTAGCCTACAAACTGGAAGTGCGCGGTGCTCCATCTTTGCACCTGCTGAGAAGGCACCTGAGACGATGATAGGAAAACTATTCTTTACGTCCGTCTATGCCGTGTCTACCTGCATGAGGCAAAGGATACGCCTCTCTGATTGATAGCTGCAGCTCTTCGAGGAGTGAGTGAGGATGAACACAGGTGGCGCAAGGCGGCTGACCTTTAATGAAAACAAGAGTGGAAACGTACAGGCTACTGCAGTGGAGTATTCACTTTTTCAAAGGCGTTCTTTACGATTTAGCGCGTCTCAACCGTAGCGTCCGTTCCCTTAAAAATGAGGACACATCTATTTCTATAAAGCTATGAAATCTACGTGCGATGTATTGGAACAAGTGTTCAGGCACATGAGAGATGACGTGTGTAGTTGATTTAGAATGTTACGCACCATGAAACTTAGTGATTCAGGCACGTCACGCTTGTTAGCAAGGACTGCGGCAATGAACCTGGCGATTTTTAAAATGAAATAACACACTGAAATATTACTTTCTGATTTAAATGTTCAGTGTCACTGGACGCTACATTAAATGCAATTTTATTTTTTAAAAAGCGAATTCCTCATATGCCTTCTACCTTTCCTCAAGCATTGTTCAAATCATCTTCGAAGGTTTTCCAGTGTGTGCCATATCATTTCTCCTAGGATCACCCAGATTTCTTTCAGTATTCTTTGATTGAGCGCCTCTGTTGTGCCTAGTGTTATGAACTTTACTTCAGACTTAACCCCAAATAAAGTAAGCATAGGCGGACAAGTCAGGTGAACGTGCAGGCCATTGAGCGTCACCGTATCGCGAAACGAAGTGTTACAGTAACTTATCGTACCACATTTACTGACGCCCTTCTCGCCGCATCTATGGAATTAGACGGTACGGAGTACAATTCCACAACGACGTAATTATGGGTCTAGGAAGTTGCCTACACTTTCACGTGACAGTAGGATGTTACTGTCACCACAACACCTTCATTTTCTTCAAAGAAGTAAAGGCCTGTGACCCCAAAGCACGCCAGCCAACACCATAGAGTTACGAGTATAGGACTTTGCTTATAGTGCTACTGCGTTAAAATGAAAACCTCCAAAATATGTGACAGCAGTGCGGACGCCAGAGAATATTGAAAGCATGAGGTTAACAGTTCTTAAATTAGATACAGTGACAGCTGACATCTCATTACATGGAGGGATGTTACGAAACTTGCCAGACTCCGAGACTGATGCGCGCATCGTATGATTCCAACGATGGGGCGACTGCTATTATGGCAATGATATGAGTGACTGTGGTGCGAGAAATATTTCCACAAAATGTAATGGTAACGTTCTGTGGCCTGGGCTTTCGCCTGATTTATCCGTATGTGATTATTTTCTTTGGCCCTATCGTAAGTGTAATCTGTATACCACTAGGCCTAGAGCAGTGGAAGGACTCAAGCAAGGATTGCGAAAATAAATCTCGAACGATTCCAGACGAAATTGCGCGGCAAGTACTGGAAGGCCTTTGAGGAAGACCGCTACAGTGTTGAGGAATATCAGAAGGCATTTCAAGGGCGTGGTTCTTCTTCTTCTTCTTCTTCTTCTTCTTCTTCTTCTTCTTCTTCTTCTTCTTCTTCTTCTTCTTCTTCTTCTTCTTCTTCCCATTGGCAGTTTGGGTATCGTTGCCCGTTCTGCGACTACAGGAACTGATCTGTCCATCGGCGATGTGGTCTCCCCAGATTTCTGCCACCGTGAGGTTTATACTTTAGTAGTTCCCGGAGCAGGCGGTTAGCTAGCATTCTTAGAACATGTTGCGTCCATTTAAATTGGTAATTTTGAATTCCCTGAACCATTTCATGTACTCGCCAACGATTTCTCCAATCTTCACTTTTAATTCTGTCTCGTAAAGTTACTGCTGTCAGTGAACGTATGAATTTCATTTGTTTGTAAACAAATTAAATGACATGTAATGTAATTTTAGTGATAAAAATGTTGAATAACACAGTGAAATTTCACTGTGTTATTTCACTTGAAAAATGGTTATGTCTATCTGCGGCTTTCTGTGTAATGAAGTCTAGGATGCAACAATGGACTGGACATGCAATTCGTATGGGGCAGTTAAAAATACAAATGTGATTTAAAAGTTAACGTATCAAGTATTTTAAAAGGGGGAGATCTTCCACTTTTAAAACATACAGAATTTTCTAATTTATAGTTTCTGTTGTGGTTTGATATGGTGGCTCTTATGAGCCAAAACTGGTGACCTAAATACGCAATTAAAAACGAAGCGTTGTTTACAACTGTGTAAGTAATAAGAATAAATATAGTTTAATATAACTGTAGTTTGGCTGGAAAACTTGATGGGCAGACGGGTAAGATTCTAGGTGATAATATTAAGAGGGATATGAGGTTATGAAAATGGAATGTGGAAGGAACTGTCAGTGGGGACGGTGGTATTACCGGTGTTGAAGATTTGGGTTAAGAGATTTACGTCAATTCCTGTGGAATGGCATCCACACTCACAAACACACACACACACACACACACACACACACACAGACACACCGTGTTCTTGTTGAGTCCAGCTTACAGTGTGGTGTAACTCACATGTTTTATCGGATAGAGACGAAATTATCCGACGTTTAGCTGTTGACGGTGTCAGCCTTTCCTGCTATCTGTATCACCAGCCGAGTTTGGTGTATAGATGACGTGTCCGTCAGAACAAAAACCTACCGTAAAAGGAACAAAGGAAACATGGAAGGCAACTGCCTTACCACTAACGGCAGTGCCTGCAACTTTTTACGAACAAAATTCTGTGTAACTCCATACCTGTGCGTTTTTCCCTTCTGGATACCTTGTGAATGTTCCGTATTCTAATGAGGTGTGTTCCTTTATTGAACATGCCTGCGGTGTCACTGTTATTCTCAGGCCCATCGGGAGCAAGCTGGACCTGTAAGGTTATTATTTGTGTCAGATATGAATTTAACAACAGCCGATCCCAGTGGCCGCGCGGTCTAAGGCGTAGGTCTGTGGCCGAGCGCTTCCTGGGATCGTGGGTTCGAATCTAACTGGCGGCATAGATGTTTGTCTTGTACAGTGTTTGTGTTGTTAGGTAGAGGTCTCTGCGACGGGCCGATCCCTCGTCCAGAGGTGTCCTACCGACTGTGGTGTGTGTCTGAGTGTGATCAAGTGAAAAACAAAAACCTCGACACCTGCTGTGAGTAGGTAGAAGAGGTAAGGACTACGATACGATAAATGTAACAACAAATGTCCGAAGACCATAATAATCCTGACACGTTCGCTAAGTTGAGTAAGTTCCTTGCATCGTAACGTGCATAACTCCGGGTTGACACGCTGGTAGCCCCCCTTCCCGCACTTGCAGTAATTACATCTGTTATTTAAAAATTCGTCACGTTATTAAACCACATATATTTAACTTTGTCTCGGTATCTATGTAAATACTTTATTGACCCATTATTATCTTCTTGTGCGCTACATCCTCATTCATATTCAGCATGTCTCACTTGTACATTCCGTTCTCAATTTCATTGATTCTTGACAGCTAAAGAATCCATTCTTGACATACTTTTTGCCTAAATGTAGAGGACGTTCGTTCTGTTACTTTGTCTAGATTGTAGAGCCGTGACTGTTTACGCGAAAAACGCTGAAAATGCGAGTGCTGAAATGTCTTTTCGCGGTTCCGAACACACGCTGTAAGTTTTCTGCACATCTTTTTTTTTTACATGGCTCGACAGCCCCTAATGGAGGAAGGCCTCCTTATTGCCGAGGCTTTACGAACACATTCGGTAGGACTCCTCTGGACGAGTGATCAGCCCGTCGCAGAGACCTCTACGTGACAACACACGACACTTGCAAGAGACAGACATAAATGCCGCCGATGGGTTTCGAACCCACAATCCCAACAAGCGAAGGGCGATAAACCCATGCCTTAGACCGCGCAGCCACTAGGATCCGCTTCTCCAAATCTTTGTAATAGTTCTGCAGGGAATCATGATCGATATCTCGTAGCGATCAGATTTACAGTCGACTGTGCTGGAAATTTGTGTTTAGATCGTCAAATCTTACCTCACAGAAAACATAGTCTGTCTCAATTATTGACCAGTCACGGCGAGGTGTTGTAAATATACGCGGTTTATAACGTGAAGTTTCTGTTATTTTGTCCGGTTCTAACTAATGCTTTAATATATCGTCAGATTTGGGCAAAAAAAAACTCTCAAACATGAAATATGACGAAAACCTTTCCTGTGGGAGTCGTGCTGTTCCATGAGGAGAGACGGACGGACCGACACTACGTAGCTAATAGTCACTTTCGCGACTGCTTTGGGAAGGCGCCTAAAACTGGGAAGGCAGAAGTGCCAGCGTGAAATTCTGCGAGAAAACACAGTGGTGTTTGCAAGTGGATTCGATTAAAATCCTTGTGTCAGTCAGAAAAAATCGCACGTTTCCCGACGCTATTACATTAGATGAATCCTAACCCAGGGCTTCCCGACCCTATTAGTCTCACGCAGCAATGAATAATAATAATAATAATAATAATAATAATAATAATAATAATAATAATAATAAAGGGTACACACAGACAGAGAAGTTACAGCAAATAGGTCAAACGTAATAATTAAAAACAAAAAAGAGAAAACATGCATACTGGTAGCTGTGGCAGTACCAGCGGACAGAAATATCACGCAAAAGGAAAGAGAAAAGAAAAGAAAATACAACAGGTACTGTATAGAGACACAAAAAATGTGGAAATGAAATGTGTGATTATACCTGTAATAATTGGAGCCACTGGAATTGTAACAAAAGGTTTAAAGTTTGGAATCCATGACAGGAAAACATCCAATATATTCTCTACAAAAGACAGCTATACTTGGAACGTCACAAATAATACGGAAAGTACTGCAGTCTGAATTTTGAAACCTGAGCGGCGGGTATCACCATTGGTTCAAGAGAAATACCGGGGAGAAAAGGCCTGTGGCATGAGACAACGAATAATAATAATAATAATAATAATATATGAGACAAGTGTTAAGACGTCCCTGGAGTTAAATCTTCACATATGAGCGAAATACACTAATGTAATTTTATTTATAATTCGACCTGTGACAGAACAGGACAGGGCAGGTGGACTTCGTGCAGTCAGCTGTGTGTGGAACATACAATCGTGGCTGCAGCTCTTCTTGCATTCCAAATAAGAACATTCTAAAGTAAATGTAACGGCTTTTACAGGCTTCTTCATTCAGTCCAGGCGTAAAATCTGACACAATGGATTTCCTACATTATTTCTTACAGCCGTGGAGATGGGACATGGATAGCGGCACTTTAATCTTATTTTAGTGTAACTTAGTGGTTTTCGTATGCAATTCGTCATAGTATATGGAAATTGTGTACAGGTAACAGTACCTTGAAATACGAATTATTTAAATAGTCGGTAAGTAGAAATAAAATAAAGGAACATCTGCGCAATTTGCAGTTGTAACTAACTCTATTGTACTGAGACTTCCTTGAAAGTTAACAGCTGCCCCTATCGTTCAGAAATTTCATGAATTAATGGGATCCGAATGTTTATTGCCGTTTTCACAAAAGCACGTCACTGGAACTTATTCTCAGACAGTTGATTGCAGCTGACTTCAAAACTGTTTCACTCTCCGTTTTGATCAACAATCACCAGCCTACACAAAAACCCAAGGATTTGTATATTATTTTAATCTTTTGGATCAAAATTTTCCATCTCTTCCACACATGCTCTGTATCTCTCCCTGCCTTCGGATTTTATTTAATTGCCTTGGCAATATTTAGCTGAAAAATATGCACGGCATCATTTTGTTATCAGACACCGTCAGTCGATGATTGATAAAATTGTAGCATGTCTGTTACAGTTCCTTATTATCCCGTTTGCCTTCACGAGTACAACGTGCATGCTTGTATCTGTCGTCGATACAAGACATTTTTAAGACAACAATTAATACGTGAATTGCCAAAGACAGAAGGTATATCAAATACTTTCTTACCATTTTAAGGTTCTACACCGACAGTTCCGTGGCTAAACGTTTGTGGCCTAATTTAAAGTCCTACTCTGACACTTTCCTGGCTATACATTTGTGGCCCAATTTAAAGCCCTGCACCGACACTTGCCAGGCTAAATATTTTTGGCCCAATTTAAAGTCCAACACCGAAACTTCCCTGGCTAATCGGTTGTGGCCCATTTCAAAGTTCAATGCCGACACTTCCCTGGCAAGACATTGTGGCCCAATTTAAAGTCCCACGCCGAAACTTCCCTGGCTAAACATTTGTGGCCCATTTGAAGGTACTTCATCGACATTTCCCTGACTAAACAGTGCAAAGTCACGGATACCGTCAACATATCCTGCCTTCAGGCCCACGTACTCTGAATTTCCTGACAGCTGAACCACGAGGCTTGGTGACATGGAAAGAGTACGAAATGATTTGGGTGGAAGCGGTCGCGTAGGAATATGTCCCTGTATTCGCTTGGAGTAACTGAGGAAAATCCCAAAGAACGTCAGTCATATTATTCGGTGACTGGCTTTTATTGATACTGGAGCCCTCAAGAACCCGGGATGCAGTGACACCACCACACCGAGCTTTACGGTGCGTAGTCTTTGGAATAATATGGATCGGTATTTGTCGTTCGTCAATTTTAAATTTAGGACCCATGTTACCTATTGTAAGATTTGAAATTAAATTGCCCACAACGTTGCTTCCGTTACCGGTTGGTTATTACTCGGAAGGATGAGTCTAACAGGTGTTAACTTCACTGCCTATTGCTCGACCTGTAATGTTAATTTAGGGAACGGAAGGAAGGGCTGGAAGGTTTCCACGTGCCGTTTGAACTGTGCTATTAAACTGAAGCCAGGAATTCGTCTGTTTACACCGCCGAAACGCGTAATACAGAATATGACTTTTGGATTTCATACTGAGGAAGTCCCGTGTAGATTCGTATAGGCATTTTAAAGAGCGTGGGGCGCGGCTGGTTGAGGCGCTGCGCTACAAGCCAGGAGGCCGCGGGTTCTCTTTCCGACGGGATGATTGAGGTTTTTCATTGACTTAATCCTTCCGGCCACACTCTGGCCCTGGGATCTTCTTAGCCTCTAACAGAAATGAGTGCCAGGGATATTTCCTGGAGGGTAAAGGCGGCCGGTGCGTACGGCTGACAAGCTTACTAAATTCATGTGCCAATTTTCTAGAAATTCTCGGAGCCTCAACCTCCTCGAGTCCTAAGGACCTGTCCAGGCCTGTGTATGGACAGTTTTACCTTTACCTTCACCTTTATTATAAGGAGTGTAGACAAGAATCACACAATTTCGATATAAAAGTTACTAATTTAGTTTTGCTGAAATGCTGCATAACTGGCACGTTAGCCTCTGTAGGTAGAGGTAAGAAATTTAGAGTGAAAATTTTATTATGTAACTATCTAACTAATTAACTTACTTATTTGCTTACTTATTCCACTGAGCAGACTCCTTCCTGAGAAGCTGGTAGTCGCTGAAGTAATCTAGGAATTTCTGTCTTTTTTGTTACACAAACCTCAGTATCGTGCTAAGTACATAGTATCGCGAAATATCACTGATGTGTATTTGGACGTTGTTCAACCCTCTGCATTCACATATTAGCCCTGATTCATCCCTTGGTGAGAATTTAACCCCAGGACGTTGTTTTCAAACTTAGTAAAGGATTAATATTGTTCTGCTGTACTATATTTTCAGCAGGAACAAAGCTGTGTTTTATAGACAGATGAAACAAGAGATTGTCAATCACAACTACGTTTACGCAATAGCTGTTAATGCCCAACGTGCTACGTGTTTCGGCATCTATTCATAAAGTCTTCATCAGACAAAACATCAAAAGTAGAATAGAGTTAGTCTATGCTGTACGTTTGATATTTGTGTCTGATGGCTTTGTGAATTAAAATATGATACAAGTCGTCTGTGTTAGGCTTATACGTTTTGTATTCGTTCCTGGTGATGGTTTTAAGAATAAAATCCGAAACACCTAGCACGTTGGGCATTAAAAGTTACTGTCTAAAAACAGCTGTCATTGACTGTTGTTTTATGTGCCTGTTCAATCAACACAACGGGAATTCCCACCCTAATATTGTGTTTTATATTTTTTGGTAATTACACGTTTAGAGTGCTATGTGCGGCGATTAGCCACAAAACAAATACAATTCATAACAATCCTACGATACTTCATTCTAAGGCAACTTTAGCAGCTGATATAGCATCATTAATAGCGATATTTAACGTCCGTAGCACAGAAAGTGTTAGAACAAATTCCTCACCAAGGCTCGTAGCATCGAGTATGTTGTGGGCAGAACAGTGTACCTGAATTCATGTGCGTAATTCACCGCACCTTATGATTATTTTTTCCCGTACAAAAATTTGTTGGCCTTCATTCCCTTTAGAGAGTAGAAAGAGAGTTTTTCTGTGGCGTCTTCAGAACCCTTTCTTTACAAAGTTCGAGCAGGGAGACGATACGGCAGCGCTTTTCTGCATTACACAACCTGGCCCATCACCTGCTCCACAAGACGAGTAAATCAACCGGACTGGCTGGCCATTGCACAGCAGCAGGTGCTGGACGTCTTCACGTAATATTCCTCGACAAGAGTCCGCAACTTGTGCACAGCAACGCCTCTTCACTCCCAGTTTATAAGCTTCACAAGTGTTTTGAATTTTTATGCATTTCATATTGTTTGTTGAAAGTAAACTGGGTCTGTTTTCGTCTTTTGTTGTAAAACTGAGAGAGCTTCTAATTTGTTGGGCCCGTTTGAAAGTTAGTGTGTTTCACTAATCCAGTGATGTAGCCTCGACAGACGGTTCCATCACTCGCTCAGACCGCAGCATCGAATTTTAGGGGAAAGTCGGGTACTGCTGGGCAGTGCAAGCTTCCCACGATCTGCGATAGAGGGAAGCACTTACTGGCCATGAATAGTTGGCAGTGTCCTGCCGTTGAATGCATCAGTCATTTGGACTTTCTGCGTCGTACTGTGTGGCCGTTACACGTACTTTTGTGAGTTTCGTATCTTCGTTGAACTCCGTAACTTAATTTCGGCAGGCGATTGCATGGATTTTAGTGGATATATTTATTATTTCTTACTGTCTGCTTATACATTAAGGACTTGAATTTAAACTCGTAAAATGACAATGCAGGAAACTTTACACAATACGCACGACGGTTACATGTTAGACGCGTTGCTTTTCGGCTAATACCGGACAAAAATTTTCGGGTTGTATCGGGTTGCATCAGCCTTAAAGGATTCTGATGTTGATATAACAAGCTTGGGTAATGCTTTGAACTCGGTCTGTCGTCTTTTGCTTATGCCACAACTTGTCGAAAACTGGAGCCGGTATTGACATTCTGGGAAATCGAAATATGATACTCCGCTTTGCAGCCCGTAGCCTAGTCACTATACCGACTGAGTTGTCCCGGCTGACTTTTTGTAAAAATCAGAATTTCGTAAGTTCGTAAGTCACAGCCGTCGGCTTCTTGTGGCTTGGATTTTGCACTTGTACCAAATGCCCTTGTTCGTGTTTATAGCAAACCCACATACCTTGAGCGACGTATAACAAGGGCTTCACGTTGTAGTCAAGGTACCTTCCAGTCGCAGCACAACTCAAGAAAATCATAGACAGAAGAAAAGGCTTGCCGCTTCAGGCATGAATCATGGAATTGAGATATAATCTAATAGAAGAAGCTAAGGCAACAACTTCTTCAGTTAATATGCTGGACACTAATTGGTCGCATCGTTTAGATTTATGCAAAAGGTCAGCCGGAGTACCACCAACTGTGCAGGTCTCTGACACCCAACACGGCAACAGTTGTTAAAAATACGCTTCTGTCCTCCAATTTTTAAGTCTCTCTCATCCACGTTGCTTTTAAAGACAAAACAGTTAACGATCACACACACACATATATATAGTGTGTACATTCCATGGCTGGACAGCCCTAGTGGGCCGACTTCCTCATTTTTGAGGTTTCTAGATCACACCCAAACACAAGACACTCGGTAGGACTCCTCTGAACGAGCGATCGGCCCGTCGTAGACATCACTACCTGACGACACAACACTCACAAGAGACAGACATCCATGCCCCCCGGCGGGATTCGAACCTGCAATCCCAGCAAGCAAGTGACCCCATACTCTCGCCTAAGACCGTACGGCCACCCGGATCGGCATGTATATGTGTGTGTGTGTGTGTGTGTGTGTATAATGTTTCTGAAATGCCCGTTTCGTCAATTGGCTGCTACTCTGTAACGTGTAGCATTTTCTAATTATTTCTTAATTTATTCAACTCCGATTATATAGCCCCTACAGGCAAATGTGGGGGATGAGCTGAAACTGCATGTCCATTGCAGCCTTGTGGTTTGTATTTTGCTGACCGCTTCCTTTATAAGACGTTACAAGCAAACGGTGCTGCGGCTGAAGAATTTAGCGGCAGAAGTGCTATGTGGGCAGACATACGGCACCTGACCCTCTGTAAGTTAATCTGATTTGCTTAAAGTTGCAGAATTTATAAATGAAATTAAAGGAAAAGTTGTGCCTGCTCGTACCATAGAGGCTTATAGAGGGATTCGAAGTACAGCTGTGCCCATTCTTAACCTGGGCCTTTGATTGGGTTGAAAGGCGAACACGCCCTGGCCGCCTTACCCCCTTGAAAGAACACACGTACCGATTCCACAGGAGGCTGTGTAGACCCCAGAACAGGTCTGGACGATTTTGAGGGGAAAAGGCTTTTGATTAGTTACGGGGTTGTAGATTTAATGGTCTGTTTAGTGGGTAGATTTGCAAGTTAGCCAGTCAGGTAGGCAGATGTGTACTTTGTGTGTAAGTTGATGAGCTAATTGGTTTGTTAGTTTCTAAATATTATTGTAATATAATGCAGTACTTATGTAGGTAGTCATCTATAGGGTTAGTTCTCGAGTGAGTTGTTTGCCTTACTGATCAGTTACTGCGTAGCGCATTGTGAGGTAATTGAACAGCTAGTTACATAAGGTTAAAGTACAGCAATTTAAAGTGTTCCATGTCCGTGCACTATATTATACAAAAACACTAATCACCAACAAATGCACAAAGAGAGTTTTATCATCAATCGTAATACACTCCTAAATGTTTCGACCCTGTTGGGTCATTTTCAGGGAGAACTTTTTTGTTATCGTTACACTAAGGTTGCACTTTACAGTTGAGTGCGAATGTGCTGTTGACTGTGTACTGCGTTGTTTTTGGAGGCGTGAACTCTCTGCCGTCCCGGCTTTAAAGTGCAACATTGGTGTAAAAATAACAAAAAATTTGTCCCTGAAGATGACCCAACAGGGTTGAAATATGTGGGAGTGTGTTACGATTGATGGTAAAACTCTCTTTGTGCATTTGTTGGTGATTAGTGTTTTTGTAAAGTACAGTAATTCAGTCAGTAATTTTGTAAATTGGAGTCTGTTGGCAATTTAAGGGTTTATTTACTTAATTATTCAGATAATGATATCGTGAGTCAAGCAGTAATCTATTTAATTAACAGGTCACTCTTATACTTAAAAAGTAGCAAATCTATCAGTTACAGTGGTAGTTAGTTATTTACTGAATTAGCCGTTTAATGTATTAATTCAGCAAAACTTAATGAAGGCCTTGTCAGATACTTATCCTGCAAGACAGTGGGTTGGTCAAGTAATTCATTTACGTGGTTGCTTAGTTGTTTATTTAATGACTAAAGAGTCAGGTAATAATTTTTTAGTTCGTCAGCTATGTAGTAAATAAATACATTTATAATATAATAAGGCGGTGAAATAATTAGCGAGCTGCAGCGTGAAATGTTTAGTCGGTTAGTGAAATATCGATGTAATGAAGAGACTTAATGGTCAAGTTGGTTATTTGGTCAAGGCAGTGGGTCAAGCAGTTTTTAGTTAGCCAGTAAAAAACAAGTTAAATTAGAAGTCATGAGATGTGCGTCAGTAAGTTTCTTAATTGGCAAACAGATGTTAATAAAATTCTTAGTTAATCCAAGAAGGGATTTCATGAGAAAGTCGCTGCAGACGTCCGCCTATATTAGCTCGACCGCGGCGTTATAAAATTTCTTATCCAAGTGTATGGCATCTTTATATACATTCCCTCCTAACCATTCATACCAGCCGTGTTGGGGAGAGCAGAGCCATATTTCACGTGCTAAGAAAACCAGCAGACATCACGAAGTATTGTTAATACAAACCCTCTGCCAGCGCCGGTATTCACTGCTACTGACAATGTCTTTATTACCTCTTGCAGTTGGTACATGTATCACTGTAATTTTATAAACGTCTTAGGTCTGTGTGGTTGAGAAATTACACCGATATTTCTTGCCAAAATAAGGACGGAGAATATTGAGAATATGTGCTGAGAAGAATAAAAGAAATTATTTCATAAAGAGGTGTAGAGAATTACGTCGTAATCTGTACTATTGATCGTTTGATTTCTTCACCTGACACTGCTAAAATAATTACATAAAGAAAATAAATTTGAGTGGAGTGTGAAACATACGTGGGGAAAATGTATGTGCATGCGAAATCATAATCGAATTTTTTTCAAGAGAGGTTACTTGGGTGACGCAGACGTATGTGGGAAAGTACTTAAATTCATTCCGTAGTCTGTCGTGCGACAGATCCATAGTTCTTCACAGAGTGCGATCTAGTGCCGCCTCTTCAAATTCCAGTATCTTCTATTTTCCTTAAGGTCCTCCAGTAGTTGGTTGTCTTCTTCCCGGTTTCTCGTCCCTTCTATCTCTGCTGCAATAACATGTTTTAGGAGGCAATTCGTACACACGTGACACATCCAGTTAGCCTTCTTCGTTTTAATGTATTTAGGATGTTCCTTTCCTCCGTGGCCCTGTGTAACACTTCTAAGTTTTCACACGATCAGCCTAATTGCTCTTTTTCATCCTTCTCCTTCACCACAATTCAGAACTTTCTAGGTATTTATGCTCCATTTTCCGAAGCGTCTCATATTTCAGTATTATAAATAGCTATTCTGCAAATAATATTTCAAAAATTTGTTCCTGCCTAGAGACAGCATGCCGTGCTTCCTTTGCAGAGCCAAACACTATGTTTCTGTTTAGGGATATAGTATCTCTTTCTTCAGACAATTCTATACTAAATCCACAAATAAATTATTTCATTAAAACTCAGAGATTTTATAATATCAAACGAAGCCCTGGGCTATATATATTAACCTTAAAGCCTAGCGGTAACTTTACATACGACCAGGTTTAACATTAAAAAATTCTACGTGGTGCCCACATTGCGTTTACGTGTTTTGTACGGATCTCAGAACAAACAGCAACCTTTGTCTTATAAAACATTAAGAGATTGGTTTTTATAACCGAAGTTGAGAGTGTTTACAGCGCGGTACGCACTGAGTCCTTATATAAAACAGATACGCTTCGTCTTTAAAGGATTAAAAATTGAGTTTGAAAGGGTCAAACTCTACCTCAGAGACATGTGCGAAATGGAATGGATTCCGCTGGCTCTCGAAAATTTCCTCTCACTCCTTGGAAGCCATACACAAAATCCCATCAGTAAATCTGTGTAAGTAGGCATTTACAATTCTTGCTGGCGTCACCATCTAAGTTACTCTGAAGAACT
This sequence comes from Coptotermes formosanus, assembly GCA_013340265.1. NCBI lineage: Eukaryota > Metazoa > Arthropoda > Insecta > Blattodea > Rhinotermitidae > Coptotermes > Coptotermes formosanus. Next base: position 34,480 of record BLKM01000195.1, read on the forward strand.
GGACGAAGATAGGCTTCAAAAACACTTCCTAGAACTTCTTTTCCTACCCATTAATGTCATTCTGAAGCTGCAAGGGTCCTGGTTGTTGTTATTATCCTCGACCGAATTGAAAATCAGCATCCTGCAAGCGTGCAGACGATCTCAGCTGCCGTGACTAGGCGAGTGTCGCGTGTGTTAGCGTGGCGTCTTGAAGAATGACGGACAGAAAAATCCCGCAGCCATCGGGTGTACCAAAACCTTTGTCCGGCCCTCGAGAATAAATTGTTGTTTTTTATGAACAAACATTTATGGGTGTTTCTTTTATATCTTCCATTAGGTGTAGTAGTTACGTGCGTTGCATGACTTCAAGTCTTATACCAATTTCAGCATGGAGCTGTAGACCTGATGTGTTACGCTTTCTTGTCCAATACGCCTATGTGTTCTTAAGAGCTGCATATTAATTTAAGAAAATATTTTTAAACCCTTTACAGGACTGGTAGTAATTATGCTTATTACCTCTCTCTTCCAATGGCGCAACAGCCGCTAGGTAGCAAGGGCCTCCTCGTTATCGAGGCTTTATGATTACACTCAGTTAGACACACCACACTCGATAGGACTCCCGTGGACGAATGATCATCCTGACTCAGAGACCTCTACCTGCACAACACATAAGACTCACAAGAGACATACGTCCATGCCCTCGGCGGGATTCGAACCCATAATTCCAGCAAGCGAACGGCTGCAGGCACCACGCCTTAGACCGCGCGGCCACTGGCATCGGCGCTATCTCCCTTAATGACGTGAAGACATGGGATATATGAAGGAAGAGAGGAATGTATGACAAAAAAAGAAGAACGAATAAGTGAATAAAAAGGCAGTTAAGAAATAAAGTTAAAGGAAGAACCAAAACCCGTGACTTCAGGCTTCCACCGCGGTGTAAATGAACTCTTTGGTTTTCTGGGATTTCACGCAGCGTAGACTGGCAGTCTCTTACCCACGTTTCGGGACAACCTATCAGTCCCTTCTTCAAGGGTCGAGCAGTCTTGGACTGCAGTATGGGACTGCTTGACTCTTGAAAATGGGACCGATAGGTTGTCCTGAAACGTGGGTAACGACTAACCTGCGCTACGTAAAACTGCAGAAAAGCAAAGATCACAAGAAGCGAAAATTCTCCTTTAGAACAGCTGAGCGTCTAACATACAGTATACATAGCACAACCAGACGGCAGAATGCCGTCGGATGCCGTAGACACTTTACTGTCTCTGAAAATAAACGACTGACGGAAGAGGCCGTGGGGTAGTGCATTACGTGACGGTCACGTGACTAGTAATGTCTAAGCACCGAACATCGGCTCCTGGTAATTGACGCACGTGCTTCGTATTTGTGAGATCGCAGATTTAAATCTCGAAGCGACGACATGCAGCTTTCCTGACAGACTTTTTACAGTTTTCCACAATCATTCCGCACAGGCGCAGGGATATCACCTTAAACTAGGCCTTGGTCGCTTCTTTTCCATTTCTTTTTTATAAATCCATCAATAACTACTTTTCCTGTCGTGTGACGCATGCAGCCTTAGCAACTGAAAGCATCCTTAAATAAACCAAACATAAAATAAAAATCGTTCAAGAATCTGAACCTCACCGCTAGACATATTTTTTCCTGGTTCATCGTTTGTCACCTCCGTCACAGACAATCACGCGGAAGGCATGTCCTTTTTAATTGAATCGCATCGTCTCTGCTTGCTGCTGAAGAAACTAGAGTTGCGAAAAATAGCTTATAAGCAAGCTGGAATGTTATAGTCACGGACCGTTGTAATCTGCTATGAAAATGGCTGTTCATTGTGGGCGTCCGGCGTGTTTAACCTCTTAAAGCCTAGCGGTAACTTTACATACCACCAGGTTTAACATAAAAAAAATTCTACGTGGTGTCCACATTGCGTTTATGTGTTTTGTACGGATCTCAGAACAAACAGCAACTTTTGCCTTATAAAACATTAAAAGAGTGGTTTTTATAACCGAAGTGGAGAGTGTTTACAGCGCGGTACGCACTGAGTCCTTATATAAAACAGATACGCTTCGTCTTTAAAGGGTTAATAAACAGCAAAATGAGCTGCACAGAGTCTGGCGAAGGCCGACAATGGGCACATCGAAAATAGACTCTGTGGGAATCGGTTATTTTGTAATGCTGTCTCAGCTGCTGAAGTTGCCTTAGAATGAAGCATCGTATGATGTTTATGAATTAGGTTTGTTTGGTGGTTAGTATTTCAGGTTAGGACAGTCATATATAGTGGCTAGCTGCAGGCTGGAGTAATGCCGGGGCGCACACACTCCGGGCGTCAGGTCGTCCGGGAGGATAAATATTGTATGCTAGCGCCTAATTTTTGTGGGTTCTTAGTATGGAACTTGCTTCATGTCAGTCTCCAGGCGCCTAGAATTTTGAGGTGACTCCTAGAGTCTTTGAAAATGTGTGAGACCCTGGAATAATTGGCTTCGGGTTTGGGAAAGGCAGACATTTTCTGTTCCGTGTCACGACAAAACAGGCTTCGTGGCCCATCCAGTTCCCTATGTGCAATTCTATGTGGGAATTTCGCATAATTCGATAATTTTTTCTGTTTTCTCTCGTTGTTTAGTTACTCAGACAAGTAAACTGGGAGTGACTGGACGGAATTGATCTGGCTTATGAACCAGTGGCGATCTCATATGAGCCCCATTGGTTTCCACTAAATCACATAATTTCTTGAGCAGCTGAGATGATGTAAGCTTTTAATAGACTCTCTTAAATAGAGGTAATTATATAGGTAGTATGCTGTGTAATCGTTAAATAAATTGCCAATGTGGTAGGCATTTAATCAGGTAATTCGCTGGTTTATGAAGTAACCAGTTACTGAACGTGTCCGATATTTTACCGGCTGCTCACAGAGTCATTCAATTGGTGATTGTCGATCACTCAGTTAGCCTGTTAGGTAGGTACTGTTTACAATGGGTTAGTCTTTGAGCCTTTTATTCGGTTAGTTAGTCGTAAATTCAGACTGTGTATATATTAAGTACCTATATGGCTTATAAACTAGGTACTGCGTAAGAATGGCCCAAATAAAAATACTGAGAAGGCTGTAATTTGATTAAGATACGAATGCTACCTTCTGGGACGTACCTGCTTGTTGTCTGATAGAAATATGGCAGCATTACGGAGAAGTGGGCTGCATCGACCTTCCGCTCTCTGAATCTCTCATAAACTTACTCTGAAGATGAGGCAGCAGTTTTCTCCCAAATCTCTGCAGTTTTCTGTCAGACTGCTCGGCTTCAAATCCCGTATGGTAGTATTCTTTACTGTTGTCGCCTTGAGAACCTCAAAGCTCACTAATTAAAAAAACCTTTACACCAATTAAATATAATTATGCCTGACATTTGCCTGGAACCTTTCTTATAAATTTAATTGTACGGAAGTTTTCTGGACAGCGCGGCAGTGAAACGAACGCATGCGTTATGGGTAGGCCCGACTTGACGGGAGGAGTGTCCGACTCTTTTAAGCTTGAATGCGTTTTCACAAGAAGAGTAAAATGCGCTATAACTTCGGCGTAGAATTCCTTTCAAAAGAGAAAAATAATGTGTACTTATATACAGCTGACATAAGTGAAGACTGAACAAACTTTTTATTAAACCATCTTGCTCTGCTGTAAGGTTATATTAATTAACTCATCATTTAATGACTTGGGCCATGCCATGGCTACGGCTGTTACTCGCCGGCTTTCCACCGCGAAGGAGGGGGTCCGAGCTGAGGGCAATTAATGTGGGATTTGTGGAGGACAAACCGCACTGGGGATAGGTGTCTCTCCGAATATTTCGTTTGTGACCTGTCAGTATCATTCCCCAAATACACCACACTCGGTTATTCGTTTATCACCGACGCTATATAAACTCGGCAGTTGACAGCGTCTTTGAGTAGCACACTCCAGAGAGAAGGCCACACGATTTGGTAAGTCAAAGAGTTAGTCATTTCTTCAGCGGGCGAAGTTACTCGTCTGGTTATGAGTGAGGCTTTATGTAACGGACCAGTTTTTTAGCTGTTGTTTCTGCGGACGTGATCTCATTCCTGGTGATACACAGAAGGCTTATTCATGCCTGCTGGATGAAACCCATATACCTGAAGTGGAAACCACAGTCACGAGCAACCGCAGTAAATAGACACACGCCCGCACAAGGACGGCTGACACCTCACTTCTGCCCGTCACAGTCGCTATGATCTTCACGGCTACCGTTGCGTCTTGGCCGCGTGTAACAACTGATGTAAAACAGGCGCAATTTCTTAACATCACACTGTTGAAATTTTCCGCGTGCGTGGCTGATGCGTCAGTCTTTACGTTATGTATACATGTAATAACACGGCTTCGAGTGGACGTATTTTCATTAAATTTAGTATTGCCAACCAGTCACTGAGTTAATTAGAGTTAACAGTTGAGGGATTTTAGTCAGCTTATTAGTCCGTCAGTCAGTCAGTCAGTCAGTCAGTCAGTCAGTCAGTCAGTAAAGGAAGCTTATTAGTCCGTCAGTCAGTCAGTCAGTCAGTAAAGGAACCGTTCACAAGCGTGTATGTCTTTATACAGCATATTATAACGCAAGGTCTTTATGATTCTTCAGTATGTAAATTACTTTCCTACAAATCTACGATTTTCTGGGATTTTACGCGGCGAAGAATTGTAATATGTTACGACGTTTCGGGACAACCTGTCGGTCCTATCTTCAAGGGTCAAGCAGTCCGAAAAGAAGCCTGAAGTCACGCACATTTTGTTACAGTTTTGAATCTACTGGGTTGTTGTGTCTGACAGCAAGATCAGTCAGTCAATATTCTCAATTACTGTAAGGTGCCGCATTACCTGTCACTGTGCAGAGAATGAGAGCACCTCTTGCCGTCGTATCCAATTCAGTTGCTGCTTTCCTATCCTTCCACCCGAGGAAGGCAGCAGATACAGTATCCGAAACACTATTCCTTTTTTTTTGAGTACAAGACTATGGACCAAGTTGGGAGACGTACTCATTCTAAATTAGGTATGTACGTAAATATATAGCTAGTGAGTCAATCAATAAGTAAGCCGGTCAGTCAATCGGTAGGTAAACAGCCACTCACAATTAGCAATTCACAAATCTGTGTATACAGTACCGTTGCACTAGAAGATTTACATTAAACGCGAGATTCTTCTGTCGGTTACGTTCTAAAAGCATTCGGTGGACACGTGTGGATAAAACTGGTGTTTCCAAAATTACCTATAGGGAGATATCAATTCAGTCTTTTGAATGCATTTGAAGTTTTCTGTTCCCTCAGTCTTTCCTCAAATACGCAACTAAATTTTTCTAGCCACGCTGTGCATTAGTCATACACGGAAGTATAGGATACATAAATATGTCTGTGAATGGTAAGTTGAGTTGGATGTGAAACGACGTGGTTGTGGCTGAGTTTAACGCATTATCTGGTACACTGCCTGGAGAAGCTGAGATCAGCTTCTGGCACGGAAATAGGGAGCACAATCAAGCGATATTCTCACCGCTTGGCTAAGCAAGGCAGTAATTTGTGGAAGGTCCTCAGCATTTAATGTGTCCTGAGTCTTTCTGAAGGAATGTCCTGAGTCTTTCTGAAGGAATGTCCTGAGTCTTTGTGAAGGAATGTCCTGAGTCTTTGTGAAGGAATGTCCTGAGTCTTTCTGAAGGAATGTCCTGAGTCTTTGTGAAGGAATGTCCTGAGTCTTTCTGAAGGAATGTCCTGAGTCTTTGTGAAGGAATGTCCTGAGTCTTTCTGAAGGAATGTCCTGAGTCTTTCTGAAGGAATGTCCTGAGTCTTTCTGAAGGAATGTCCTGTTGTTATGAAAAGCCTAGGATCACCTCCGTGAGCACCGGTCGGGTTGGTGCAGCGGTAGGACTTAGAAGTTAGCCCCAGTTCAAATCTTGGCTCCACTACCAGATATCCTGAGATGATGATCCTAACTTTATTCATACCGTTGTGAAAATAAACAGTAATAGAACATAAGACCGAAATGCACAGCTAAGAATATTTATTGCATGAACAGTAATTTGGTTACAATACCTTTTGGCTGCAGTAGGCCATCGTCAGGTGCTATAGCTATAGTACCAAAATACTAAGAAGGATAAATTCAATTTTAGGTGTTCGGAATGTAAATGAGGTGTCATTGCATTTATCGTTCTTAGTAGTTTTTCGGTATTATGTGTTACCTGACAGTTGCCTGTTCCTGCCGAAACATATTGTAACCAAATTCTTCTTCATTCAATAAACATTCATAGCTGTGACTGACCGTCTTATTTCTCGGTTATCCTGAGAGAATTTTCAAGGTTATTTCCACTCCCTCTAGTCGAAGCTAGGATTCTACCCTCAAGCGAATCACAATCTGCCCTTTCCACGTACATACATACTTGCTTTAATGTGTTCCATATCCGTGCACTATATTATACAAAAAAACTTTAATCACCAACAAATGCACAAAGAGAGTTTTTCGTCAATTATAACACACTCCTACATGTTTCGACCCTGCTGGGTCATCTTCACGGAGAAACTTTCCGTTTTCGTTACACTAGGTTGCACTATACAGTTAAGCGAGAATGTGCTGTTGACTGTGAACTGCGCCGTTTATGGAGGCGTGAAATGTTTGTGGTCTCGGCTTGTACTGCAGTACAAGGCGAGACTGGAGGCG
>BLKM01000195.1:41465-91541 GCA_013340265.1 Coptotermes formosanus
ACTGCAGTACAAGCCGAGACCACAAACAGTTCACGCCTCCATAAAGGGCGCAGTGCACAGTCAACAGCAAATTCTCGCTTAACTGTATAGTGCAACCTAGTGTAACAACAATGGAAAGTTTCTCCCTGAAGGTGACCCAGCAGGGTCGAAACATGTAGGAATGTGTTATAATTGACGAAAAAAACTCTTTGTGCATTCGTTGGTGTTTAAAGTTTTTTATATATACTTTCCTTGTATTATCATCATAGTCACTTCTGTTTCGACGTTCTATAGGCATAACCCGTGCAAATTCTGCGTCCTTCAAAGTATGCTGTAATAATAAAGAAACAAAATATAATACAATCTATTATTTTTCTCCAGATCATTCTGTCGTCGTCTGTAGCCTGGGGCAGTTTGATTGATTCATAGGTTAAAAAATAACGGTAACTTGAACAATCATTGTATCTCCGATGCTCATAAAGGATTAAGTGGTTTTCTCCTGATGCGTCTGATAGCATACATGAATACAGTTCAAAAAAATATGTGCTAGTTTGAGACCGAACTCAGTCCTCCAGAATGCTAGGCATGTGCTGATTTAACATGAAGTGCACGCGGCTGATTGATGACTGTGCAGAATACTTCGGAAGACTTATCAGTTCCTACTGACAAAACAACATGAGACTGAGGCAAATGCTTCCATATTTTTGATTAGAAACAGTGTCCTTGAATGATCTCTAAGTAGTCAGTTTTTGCGGAAAGATGTTTTCTGCAGAAGACCTGTAGGCCCCTTATATGTAGGCGGAATCCTTAGTGCTTTCTTGCCCTCCGCCGCCCCCCCCCCCCCAGCCTCCCATTTTCTAGCTTTTTTTCATCTTATTCTGTCTTTGTTTGCATCTCCAATTGTTCCTTTTTCTGTCTCAAAATTTCTCCCCTTTCATCATCTTTCTGTCTCCTCTCCTTTACTATCATAGCCCTCATATTCGTACGTTCAGGGTTGAGTTACTGACTATTCGTTTCGTAGTCCTTACCTCTTCTACCTACTCACAGCAGGTGTCGAGGTTTTTGTTTTTCACTTGATCACACTCAGATACACACCACAGTCGGTAGGACACCTCTGGACGAGGGATCGGCCCGTCGCAGAGACCTGTACCTGACAACACAAACACTGTACAAGAAACAAATATCCATGCCACCAGTGGGATTCGAACTCACGATCCCACAAAGCGCTCGGCCGCAGACCCACGCCTTAGACCGCGCGGCCACTGGGATCGGCGTTACTGACTATGTGGTTATAATTAAACGCGCCTGCGCTGTAACGCACAACACATTATTGGTTTACTTTCTTGTTTAGGGACCTCCCCTACACAAGTAATTAAATCCACTGCCTCCCCTCTCTTTGATAACCTAAAACAAAGACGATCCGCTTCTGCTTATCGCTGTATCGAGATTAGTTTTTAATTATTACCTTATCGGAAGTTGCATGGTCATAGTTCGTAATAAGAGATGACATGCAGAGTCTATATGACTGCGTACGTCAGAACTTGATAGATATTCGTCATGCAGATGACTATCTGTGGTGACTTGACTGCTGGAACAGGCTGCCAACACGTGACCTACCCGTTAACACCACTGATGAATAAAGGAATGTTTATTTATAGTCCGGTTTCCTAGCAGATCAAATCTGATGAACTGTGTGAAGCCGTTGACTTGTCATCCAGCAGCTTGAAGCTCTGATGAACAGCGGTTTCGGGTATAATTCCAATTAATTGTGTTATATGCGTATTTTTAAGTTGTCTTGTTAGGCTCAGCTGACATTTACTTGTAAACCACTCTTGCCTTATGAGCCTTCACATGCTGTTATACAACATATTTTGTATTTTAACCTTTTATAGCCTAGCGGTAACTTTAAATACCACCAGGTTTAACATTAAAAAATTCTACATGGTGGCCACATTGCGTTTATATGTTTTGTACGGATCTCAGAACAAACAGCAACTTTTGCCTTATAAAACATTAAGAGACTGGTTTTTGTAACCGAAGTGGAGAGTGTTTACAGCGCGGTACGCACTGAGTCCTTATATACACGTAAAAGAGATGCACTTCTTCTTTAAAGGGTTAAAACCAATCCCATTCCCTTTGGTTCGTTGCCTTTCCCTTAATTGCTATGGAAAAAGCTAGGATAATGACATTAGCATCATTATCATCATCATAAACATCAACATATTCGTTATCGTCATTGGTCGCCTGTCCCTCACCGCAGAAACCGAAGTTCGATCCACGGTCAGTCCGTGTGGGATTTATGGTTGATAAAGTGTTACTGGGACAGGCTTTATCCGAGTACTTCAGTCTTCTTTCTGTCAGTATTACTTCACCAATGCATTATTCCAGTATTTTATCCATGAGTCGCCAACCCTACGTACCAGAGTAATTGTCCGCCTTGTGAAGTGCAAAGCGCACCCCCTCGTCATCATTTCTGTCTTTGAGGTTTACTTGGTTGTTGAGTTCCGTGGGTCTACACATCTCGTTAAATGGCAGTAACTACTGACCTACTCTTTGGATTTGAACATCCGAATACTGTTGGCTAGTTAACTGTTTTTGTGTTCGATATTTTTTGCCGAGTGTAACTAACTAACTAACTAACTAACTAACTCCATGGAGCAGAGGCCTTCTTGAGAAGCGAACAGTTTCTCAGCTAGTCAAAAAATTCCCCGCATTTTATGGAACCCGGAGGTTCATTACCGCATTCACGGGAGCCCGCCACCTGTCCCTATCCTGAGCCAGCTCAATCCAGTCCATGCCCTCCATCTCACGTCTTGAAGATCCATTTTAATATTATCCTCCCATCTACGCCTGGGTCTCCCAAGTGGTCGCCTTCCCTCAGGTCTCCCCACCAAAATCCTGTATGCACCTCTCTTTCTCCCATACGTGCTACATGCCCCGCTCATCTCTTTCTTCTCGATTTTATTACCCGAATAATATTTGGTGATGAGTACAGACCATTAAGTTTTGCTGAATATATTATATTACACATAAAGATGGTCATGGACTTACAGATATTAAATCAACTGTATTTCATTTTTTCTACTTAGGCTTTTTTTTATCGACTGACGTATTTAAACATCTTTCGGTATGAAATAAAATTCTAGATGTGTCACACATCCCTTGCAAGAGAATTTAATGAAGTCGTTTGAAGAGGGAGGTCACTTGTATGTCTGTGCGTGTGTTTGCGACAAAATATCTGTGGACCAATGATGCATATTCCAGCATCAGTATGAACACTGCTCTCGCCCTGTCACATTCCTACACGTTACCAATATCCACACACAGTCCGTAATGTAGGTTAGTGTCTAAGCCACTGATGTACGAAACAGAAGCGTTGGACCATTCTGACTTTGTATTTATTAGAAATGAGCTATTAAAGCTACGCGTTGTATAAGAATATATTGTTTTATTCATTTATTCAGAGCGAGACGCTATCTCAGAAGGCTTCCGTGTGGAGCGCTGCTGTTGTTTTCGTGCTGGCAATAAGAAGTCGTATTTTTTACGGCCCTAAGGGACATTGCTGCCCTGCTGCTGACCAAAGAAGAAGAAGAGGAAGAAGAAAATGTCTATTAAAAAGTCCAGTAGTTCCCCTTTATGGTAGCTCCACTGATGGGCCTGGGAATGGAATGTTTAATTTAGATTGAGGCCCGTATAGTAGTAGCCTTCTCTTTGTTACTCCCTTGAGTCGTTAGGTATAGTACAGGGTGTAGCATAAAGTCATACAGTGCCGATTTTTTTTGCATCGGTGTCTAATTACATCATCAACTTGCTTTTTTGGACTTGGTGGTCATATTCATTAAAATGTTTTTGTGGGTCATTAAGGCCCAGTGTTTCTGCACACCGCGAGACAAAGGATGCCTTTGAAGCTTCACGGAATGCAACAATTATAAATATTATGGCTGCTTCATAACGCGTATTTCGACGACAGGCATTAAGTTGTGTTTCACATTGTATCGTAAAGACCACCGTTTCGGATGTCGGTCGGAAAACAGTGTATTTTGTCTGGATGGTTTGTAGTTGCCTGCAGTGACTGCATATTACTCTAAAATAGATGGCGACCATTTCCACCTGCATGTGGTTCGTAGCTTTATTTCTTGTTAGTGTACACGTTTCCTTTGCCAACCGTAATCAGTCAGGCCTGCTTTCCACACATAAATCGTGTTCTAATCTTGTCGTATTGTCCCGTTACCGGCGTTTCATAGCCATACCCGCCAGAATGCTTTAACACTTGGGCACTTTTTCAGTATCAGAGCGTCACTGCATATGTGTAACTTGGTAATTTATTTCCACAGACTTCTACGAGCTGTGTGACATTTTAATCAAACATGATATCGGTGCGTTATCGACAGCGCAGTTAACGTTTGTGTTCTTAGGCGTTCCTTTATTTCCACAACCTCCAATGGAACGGTGACGTCATACATCGCATTTCGGCTTCCAGTAGTTACTGATACATTATGAACCGCCAAAAAATGTAATTCAGAACGTTGAATCCGCTCGTTTAGTGACGTGAAACGTAAGGATGAGGTACGGATAAGCCGTGTCGCCACGTTCATCTGGCTTTCGTATTTATTTCGCTGCGGGTTACGTTATTTCTAATGAGAAACTCACCAAAATGCACTAGTAAGACGTAGGTGTCAATATTGTTGACCAGTTAGGCCCGATGTACTTTTTTTAAAACGTAACATGAACTCTTATACGCCAGGTTTTAATGACGTCATCTGCGTTGTAATGGCTCATGATTGTGTCCTTTCGTAATGACGCTATTGCTGAGTTGTGCTGTTCCACAGCTGACGCCGTCTTTCGATCTGCAGCCTCCATTTAATCAGCATTTCGCAATGTCCATGCTCAAGGCCTCCTGCTTCCATCGCTTGTTCTGCACGAGTTAAACATCTCTTTCTAGTTACGATTGTTGCATTCTGTAATGCGACGCCGTGTACTGTGTTAGGTCCTTGGCACTCTTGGCGGAACCTCGTGCCTCCGTGTACAGGTTTGTCGGGGTTTGACGCATCTTCATGTTAATACCCTGAAGATGAATGCCACCAGGTTCGTCGGAAACGTCGGTAGCCCGGCCTATCTACCAAACCACACAGCTGTCGCTCTTCACAAGGCCGTGACGTAATGTTCACCGCGTTGCTGTCCTCAGCCGTCATGTCTTCAGCCAGGCCTGCCACATTTTCACCTTACGTTTTATGTTCCGTCTGCCAGCCTGTTTCAAGTCGTAATTGGAGAAGTCCGTCCCATAATATCCCGTTTGTGTCACTCGTACCCACTGTTTCTCTGCTCCATCTCTATCTACTGTGGGCAGAATAGGGATCTTAGAGCACCAGTAACAGAATACTGTTACAGTGAATTTAATTTGCGTTATTTGGTGGACAAACATCTGAGTCACTGAATACTGAATTCTGGAAAGTGATGCAGTGCGTAGTGATATAAATGTACTGCCATGTCTGAGGAACATGCTTTATCAAGTTGACGGTTACATGTTCCTCCGAAACGTCGGTAATTTTCTACCAGTCTAGCACACGGCGTCACATTCCTGAAGGCAATGATATTTGTAGCCACAACTGTGAGAACATCATACCTTGCACTTGATCCATAAGTTTGTACACTTATGCTGTTCTTTTATAAATTGTGTCTTTTTATACTTCGTTACTCCTCAGAATTCAACTCCAGATTTTCATAGGTTGGATGTGTAGCATGCTTTAGGGGGACAAGATGTTAGTAAGTTATTTAGGTTGAAATTTCGTAGAAAGTATTGAATTGCGAAAGGAGATCGACGTTGATAAAAAGTCATGAAGAAATATATCATGTATTGTTGATGGAGGTATCTTCAGTTGGGCAGCAGATGGTAGGCTCGGATGTGGCCGTCTTGATTTTGGCGCTGAGAGTCTTCTGCGTCTAGCCAATCGTAGAATAAATACAGACTCAGCAGGTACGCACAGCGGTACAGCCAGCCCTTCACTTCTGGCTTAGAAGGAGACATTTCTGCTGTCGGCCGGGAAGGGGCTTAACTGAGTGAGATTTCGTTTGCTTTCTTCAGTCCCTTAAAAGAGTAATATAGCCTGTTACTTCCAGACAGACCACAAATGCCTGCAGTTGAGACAGCGTTTTTAAATCTATTATCCTACTCTTGAATAAATTAAACACTTGAATCGTGCGTGATTTTAGGCTTCCGCTGCGTTGAAAATGATATATTTGCTCTTCTGGTATGTAACGCAGCGTAGATTGTTAATCAGTTACCGACGTTTCGGACAAACGATCGGTCGCATTTTCAAGGGTCAATCAGTCCAAGAAGACAGCTTGACCCTTGAAGATGGAACCGGTAAGTTGTCCCGAAACGTCGGCAGTTAACTGTCAATCTATGCTGCGTAGCATCGTGGATGAGCGAAGACCTCACTTCAATCATATTGCCAATTTGGCGCAATTTAAATAGCTTATTCACAAGGACAATTTTCGATTTAAAATGACCGTACGTTGCGGTAGCATAAAAGTGCAGGAATTCATTCCTTAGATTCCCATATCGTCGTCGGATCGTGAGAATATTCTGCCAGACGGTGTCGGAGATAACTTGAAGCACGAAACCACTCCTTGGGTCCGGCCTCCGGCGGCTGCTGCAGACAGTACCGGTCTGCGTTACGGTAAAGCAGTACAGGCGGGTCTCCACAATTCAGTCACAGCGTGGACAGTACTTCAGTGCGTAATGCTGTCACCATAAGCTCTGACTGACTGGATGTCAGACTTATTGACTGCTTAATTGACCGACTAAATAAACAAACTACCTGGGTGACATACAAACTGATAAACTGTGTGAATAATTAACCGGCTAGCTAACAGAGTAACTAAGTAACTAAATAACGGACAGACTGCAAACAAACCGTCTGATTAAGTAACCATCTACCTGTCCGCTTAATCACTTAGGCTAATTACCTAAGTAAATGAAGGGATAAATTTTGTAGCTAAAACCAACTCAGTCCACACTTTCAGTACATAATTAACCTTTTAAAGCCTAGCGGTAACTTTACATACGAACAGGTTTAACATTAAAAAATTCTACGTGGTGCCCACATTGTGATTATGTGCTTTGTACGGATCTCAGAACAAACAGCAACTTTTGCCTTATAAAACATTAAGAGATTGGTTTTTATAACCGAAATGGAGAGTGTTTACAGCGCTGAGTCCTTATATAAAACACATACACTTCGTCTTTAAAGGGTTAATTCATCTGCTTTATTCCTCCGGCGTGTTTTGGCTAGCTGCCATCTTCAAGGGGGGGGGTGTTCATCAGTTCAGTTAAACCATTAAAATGTGGTTTTCGTGTTACTCTCAAAATCTTCTTAAAGTCTTAAAAATCATCTTAAAATCTGATAATGCTTCTGTTTTCTTGCGCGAATTCTTTTGTTGCTAGTGTGTCTTGTGGTTTATGTGGCTATTTACGGATGGAACCAGATCTATTGGCCGCGTGTATCTCGGCGTCAGGTAGCAGACTGTTACGTCGTCGTCATTAGATACGGGCACACTGGAGTGCGTCGGACGCATCGGACGAGTCGAAATATTTTTACTGATTTAAGCACAGAGCATGGTATTTCCGCGGACGGGCTGCGGGGATTCGTTTGACTGGAGGCCGCTGATAAGCAAGCAACATGAGCAGTGCTGAAGAAAAATAAAGTGTTACTATGTCCTTGTTAAGTGAGGAAGAACAAAAGAAACTGTTACCGATCCCCACGCTCTGGGCGACATAAAACTGCGGCCGTCCACTACACACTGGGGTGGCTAGTCCAGGTTAGCTCAGTGAATACGACGTCTGTTCTCAGGGTAATTTACGTACGAGGTTCCTGCAGGTTCCGCTATCCAACTCCGACGATAATTTATATGTAACCCAGTAATACATAAATGCATTAACTAACTAACTAACCCCATGGAGCAGAGTCCTTCTTGAGAAGCTAACAGGCCCTCAGCTATTCAAGAAATTCCCCGCATTTTATGGAACCCGAAGGTTCATTACCTCATTTACAAGAGACCACCACCTGTCCCTACCCTGAGCCAGCTCAGTCCAGTCCATGCCCGAACCCACTTCTTGAAGACCCATTTTAATATTATCCTCCCATCTACGCCTGGGTCTCCCAAGTGGTCTCCTACCCTCAGGTCTCCCTGAAACAGTTCCACTCTTATGGTTGCACAGTAAGGATGTTAGCAGCAACTAAAAAGTGACCACGACACTTGGAACAACAGAGCTAGTGAAGTTCTTCAGGAATATTTATGGTCAAAAAAGAAGAATCAGGCATCCTCTGCAGACACATTAACTAACTTTCTTATAAGCATGGCGCACACTGTGAAGACTTTTCCTTTACGAGATCAGATCAAAATTAAAGGAAAATTATTCCAAATGGTGAATTCTATAGAAACGAGAATTGCCTTGATGAATTCCAGTTCTTCGGAAATTGCTAATTACAACTGAGTATCATGCTCAGGGGTCTGGCGACCTGCCACACTGTTATTCCCTTTCTGCTCCGTAGTGAAGTAGCAGCGTATGCAGAAATTAAAATTAATGTTTAATAAACTGTCCATAAGTAGTCCGAAAATACTCAAAAAATTTTGCCTCATCTTCAGTAAGTCCGGATATAGGGAATGGAATTCGCCATGAATCATTTTTTTCTTGCACATATTATGCACCCAGAATCTTCGTCTCTTTCTTTTCTTCTTTTGTTCTTCCTCACGTAACAAGGACATAATAACTATTTCTTCTCCTTCAGAACTGCTCATGTTGTTTACTAATCAGCGGCCTGCAGTCAAATGAACTCTACCAGTCCGTAGGCCGAAATACGATAACGATATCTTGACCGTTGAGTCAGACGGACGCGCCGGCCGGGGTGAAAAATATTCCTCTCCGAGACGGAATTGCCACTGTCAGTTGCGTCCGGTGCGGATCAGTGTGCGATGTCCCATAGCTAATAACGGTAAGAATATTTTATCTCCGTGGCTGCGTCCGTCCGTTGCGTCCGCTGCGCTCCAGTGTGTGCGTACCTATTGTTGTAACTTTTATATGGATTAGGGCCTCTGTCCAGTTCCAGTCCGGAATTAACTTCTGAAACTATGAATCATTTTTAGGCATTTGGAAGGACTCCTTGGATGGGACATAAGTCCTTTACAAAGCTCTGTTTACGCAGGACAACCCAAGCACAGAGTAACACTTAATTCGTCCGTGCCTCAAGTAGGTTCCGACCCGACTGTGTCAGTGTTCAAGTTATCCAAGACGGGCTTTACCTTTACGTGTTAATATAAAGTAGTAAATACTTTGAAGTCATGTTCCGTGACAGTCATAGATTCACTTCATCCAGCAACCCCTTTGTGGGGGAACCGACAGACAGTAAAGAGACCGGGACGGGAGTTACCGAGGTGTGTCCCCGTGTCCGTATAAAGTGGGCGGACACGTACTTGCTCGTTATGTCAGATGGGCTTAGCAGTACGTATCTGCTTCTAGCATTTAGGCTACAAATATCTGAATTTCAAAAAAGAAGCGGAGGAAACAATGCTGTAGGAATTTGCTGAGTTAAAAAGAAAATATCGGAGTAAATGGGCAAGAGAGAGAGAGAGAGAGGGCTCTGTGAATAACTGTGTGAGTTGTTCGAGAGAAGGAGAGGGACAGAGAACTGCCAATTAAGATAGAATGATGGGCAACAGTTGGCGACAGAATCGGTCTACGCCATCTTGCCTTTCGGGTTAGTTTAGACAGGTCTAATGGTACTCCAGTTCCTTACCAGGCCAAGGGTTGTGAGAACTCATATGTACACTGTAAAAATTATTTTGCGGTCCTGGGTTCCAATCTTGAACCTATGGGTGCTGTACTTTACAATCAGTACTTCGCAAATTCGTGACCATCTGCGGCCGTATTTATGCCAGCCACAAAGGATTAGGCTATATGTCACCAAGATACGTTAACTAGGATGTATTCTTTTAAAGTCTCAATTATTTCTGTAACAACTAAGACGACTGTAAGTTTCAACTGCTAAAAGTTTTAGGTTTTGCATTACTAAACACTTCTCTCTATCACTCAATTACGATCACACTTTTTAGGCGCGTTCGCAAAATTGCGAAACGCGCTAGTAGCTTCGTCATGTCTGTCCGTCCTGCGCAGTTTGGAAGTTGATTTCATGAGTTCGGATTGGTGCTGATCGCTGTGCCTTCAGCTGTGTGAGGGCAGGACTCTGCAGATCAAAACTGCATACGTTTGCTCTTGCCTGGTGCAGCGCGAGGTTCGAAAACACTAATGATGGCACTTGGATCAGCACTACATTTCTGTCGGTACTTAACAGTTCACTTCTAGGCAAATTAACAGGTTTGTAACACGCTTCACAAGAAAGGGTGCGCTGTATTTCCTTGGAAATACAGCGCGTGTAATTTTAATTCCTCGAGGCGCTGTACAGGTGTCTGTAGCAAATGGATTCGAGTGCTTTCCTTTCAGTCGATCTTTACAGACTTTAGGACTCTAATTTAAAATAGGCCATGGTCCCTTTCTTTTATGCCTTTTACAACTCATCTTTCAATTACCCTTCTTTTGTAGTGTTACATAATGTATTCGTGGGCCGCGATAGCTCAGTCGGTATAGCGACTCGCTACGGGCTGGACGGTCCGGGGATTGGATCCCGGTGGGGGCGAGATTTTCCGCCGCCCCTCAAGACCGGCCCTGGGGCCCACCCAGCCTCCTGTACAATGGGTACCCCGTCTCTTTCCCGGGGGTAAAGCGGCCGGGGCGTGGGGCTAGCCACCCCATCCCTTCCTCGTACCGAGGCTCACGAAAGGGTAGAGCTATTCCTCTACTCCCCCTCTTGGGCCCTCAGGGCCTGTTATAGGGTGAACTAATCCACTAAATCCACATACTCTATCCAGTTGAAAAGCGCTGTTAACTGAACCAGTGTCCGACACTGTAGCCGACTGGCTGCGTATGATGGTACACTGCAGTTTCACCTTCGTTGGTTGGACACACATTACTTCTGTTATTTCCTTGAAGACGGGATCACCTTAACAAATGGACTCTTGCCTAAATAACCAGACTAGTGCAGTATAAATCACGTCCCCCAAATTGTCTGTCTCAGTCTGTAATAATTCTTTTCCCCAGCGTACTATTACCCTATTTCTCATTATCGAATATCTGTCTGTGTCGCCTTTATGCTTACTACTGCTGCCGCTTATCAATAACTGCTACATGTTGCCACGCAGTGTAAATGCGAATGTCTTGTTAAGGTGGGCTGACCCCTATTGTTAACTGCTCTCATTTATTTCCATGCAGCCAGCTGCCGGTGTCTCGACCCCCTGCTTGCAGTAAATACTGACCATGGGTGTAGCGTTTCATATCCTCGTTAGTGTATCGTATTGGCTTAATTTGCGAGATTCTTATATCCGTCAGTCCTTTCGCCATGTTACTTAGTCACATTATTTACCGGTATCCATTTTCATGAACTCTGTGTGGATACCGGTTTGATGTGATGGGCGATCACTCAATGTTTGTAATTCTTAGCACCCTGGCATCAGGAAATCTAACATTTCTACCATGCTATGTTATGAGGTGAAAACACAATTTCGTCGTGCACTACACCAAAGATGAGTGTCAACGTAGTGTTTGGCGAATACGGAGTAAAATGTCGCTGTTCCAAAAATTATGATTAAACAATAGCGTACGAAATTTAATAAAATTCCGTTGAGTATTTTATATCCCCAGACACGAAGCTGCTTAAGAAGAAATTTACTGCGGTTACCTTCAGTGCTTTCAAATCTTTCAGGTATTCCACTGCACATACCAGTATTTTGACAGACTGTTTTTAGCATTTTAATCCAAGTTTGCATTTAAAATATCACACTGGACAGACAGACACATTTACACGGCTTCCATATGACGCCTTAATTTCATTCGTTTCGTGTGTAAAGAACATAAAAGTTGTGCCCCACCTTCAGATATTTACAACATAGGTGTTGGAGTTGCTACTGAAGCTGTTCGCCTGTATTAACATACTGGGATGTAACCAATTGAATCAGAGATTGGCTGGCTACTGCATTCCGGTTTACGCCTATAAATCATGTTTGCTAGCTACAACAATTTAATTTACATAATACATGTTTTGTTATAAGGGAGGAGGGAATGCCATTTCCTCTTTTAATTGTCATGCCTGGTTCTTCTACCTGCCTCACACTGCAGCTGCAGCTCAATTATACACGGGTGGAGTGTTTAACACTGAAATGAAAATATCTACAAATGACACGCAATGCGTGTTTTGTACCATCATGTTAAAAATTAACTTGATCTATTTTAATCGTTAATGTGGTTTAATAGGAGGGGGAGAAGAGTGAGTTTTATTTTTACGCCATTTCAAGGTTTTTTAGAAATAAGAAACTGATTTTAGTCAAGGGGCGTGGAAATTATTCCTAAGGAGGCAGGAATGTGTCATAGTATGACGAATATTTGGAAGTACGGGAAACAAAAGATCAACGTGCATACGTGTGCTGTTAGGTCGGGCAGCTTTGATAATGCTGCTGCGCGTTGCTTTATATGGGCTTAGAAGAACGGAGAAAGCAAGCAGGCAAACAAACAAACAAACAAATAAACAAACAAACACGCAAAGAAAGGAAAAAATATGGAGGAAGGGAAAGGATAGAAGGGTGTATAGAAACAATGAAAGAATAAGTAACCAAGAAAGTTTTAAGAAAAGAGGGAAAGTAAAAAGAGAATTAGGAAAATGTCAGTAACGGGGAAAGATCGAAAAGGGAGGGTGACGTAAATTTAAAATAAAAAAGGAAAATTAAATAAATATAAAACGAACTGTAGAGAAGAAGCGATTGAAGGAGTTTGCAATAAATTGATGAAATAGCTAATGTACGGAACACTGCAGTTTCTTCGAGTTCTATCGCTTCGCATTGGCTGAAGCTGGGAATTAGCTTTGGCAGCTATGAGTTCTATGCAGTGCAGCTGTGAAGCAATGGGAGCCATCACAGCAGGTACTGAACTGGACCGTACTGTCGCTTTGAAGCCCTGTGCACTAATTTTAAGGTGATCAAATGAAGTAGAATGAAGCGAACAGGAATAGAGAAATGAGAACTCGATAAAAAAAGTATGGTCGGTAAATATCAGGGAAAGAAATACTTGGAAGACGTGGGTCTACACGGGAGTACAGAAGCTGCTTGGCGGCCGAGGGTTTACGTCCCAGGAAGACACGGCGGTTGCAGAGACTAAAGCTTTGTGGGAAATTAGGAGCTTGTTTAACCGGGGCTGATGTGAACGGTTGTCACAGCCTAATTAATACGTTCGCTCGTTGAAGACAAAAATACATATTAATAATTTTAAAAAATATATTACGTATAAAGTATAAAAACTATTATTCAGAGAGGCACCATAATACGGGGGTGCACCAATTCTTCTTGGAGTGCTTGAACCTTGAAGATGGGATAGGTTATCCCAAAACGTCCTAACAAACTACCAATCTACGCTACTTAAAATTCCACAAAAGCGAAGATTTTGAGAATGTACACATTATTCTCTGTGCCACAATCCCACTTCCTGAATTTACACAGTTGGCTCTCGTGTAATAGTTCCAGATTCCTATTTTGTGTGTTAAACTCGAAATCAGCAGCTGTTTGTCCATTCTTACAAAGAACTTTCCTCCGAGTTTTCCCAAATTGATGTATATTTATTTATTCTACTTTCCCTTCATTACTATTGCATACCATATTTCATTACACTGCTACTGCTGTACGGACTGGTCTAAATACCCCTGTAAATATCCGGCGCTTACAATATTCTAATGAAGGCCGAAGTCTTAAATGGTTTATTGAAGACCATATCAAACCCAAAACCTTGTTTATGTAATATTCTTCCCTGCTTGATATATTTAGCGACATCTGTAGTGACCATCACTCCTCTTTCGCGTTCGGGGGATCCGATGTTCTGTTTGCGACCCCGAAGCCGATACCCTCATGCAGAGGCCGGTATAGTTAACTGAAATCAGCCACTACCCTTCTGCATCACGTTTTACGTGTGTAATAATAATTCACAAGCATAATTTCATTCAGCGCTGTAAAACATATTGACCTACAGTTTAGAAAGCCTCGTTAAATAAACTAAGAAACAAAGTTATTTTTGTCACATTAAATGTCCGAAATAGGCCTAAAATATGCTATTTCTGAACCTGTGTAATGAAATTATTATATGAGTGACCTCTCAAATCAAGCAATATGTACATTTTTCCCCCTTCTTGATGTAATGTTTATTTCTGTAATAGCCAGTTCAAGTGACTGGTGTGTGTGTGTGTGTGTGTGTGTGTGTGTGTGTGTGTGTGTGTGTGTGCGCGCGTGCGTGCCTGCCTGCGCGCCCGCATACATAATTATTACGATCTTAAGTATGCGGTATTTTCAGTTTGTATTTGTTACTGTCATATATTCGGATGCAGCTTTCTTAATAGGCGCAACCACCGTATGTTTTGTATTGCCAGTTTACTCCTGTTGCTCAGAAGTAAATTGATAATTGCGCAGATCGACATGACAGTATAAAATAAAGACGAGGCAGTCTCGTCGTGTTTATTTGCTTGTTGACAAGTCGACCAACAACCAATCAGAGAGTAGATATCAATCGCTTTACTTTCGTTTTTCTCTCAACACACTCCAGATCAGGCTGAGATAATAATGCACGGTACAAAACGTAGTTTCCTTTCCGTCGTTGACTCAGCCAGTAAATTTTAGAGAAACTTCTCTCTCTGTCTTGCCATTTAAAAACTTTCCTGTTTCCTTTAAGTAAACAGAAGACATGCACATTTGTAAACACCAACTCAGACGGATCAACCGGACTATTACGCAGTGAACGAGAGCAGCTCTTTCCAGAAGTCTCCTCTGATTGTGACCAGGAACATTTCTTACCTTCACACCTAATGAGGGGAACATACATTTTCGTAAAATTGTGTGCAAGAAAATCATGAGGTAGACAATGGTCAAAATAAGCCATATTCACGATACTTGTCTCGTTATCCCCCCAAATTGTCACTTGCGCAAAGAGCGACAAACAGGATTCAGTCGTGAGAAACGTGACATTTCCGTTAGTTGTGCTTCAGTTACGGAGATTTATATAGCATCACAGGGGATCTGAAGATGGATTGTTGATACATAAGTACTAGTATACAAGCGACTGTAGTATAATCTACTATTTTGTCCCGGGACTCGCTTCAAGAGACTAGAGAAAACCCATAAATGAGGACAGTACGTCCCCGGCTGGGTTTGAAACCGGTAATATAGATTCAAAGTACAAATGCAGAGTGTTGAAACTACACTACCCTACCTGGGAACTACACTACCCTACCTGGGAACTACACTACCCTACCTGGGAAAGTATGGTTAACTAAATGAAAGTCAGTAAAGGTTCAGTTTTATACCACTCTAAGAAGTTTCTTTCTATACGTACGTACATTCAGCTCGATAATTTTTGTACTTATTCTGTTATTGGGCCCAGGCACTGAGTACGTCTCTGGCTAAGGGGTCCACCTGTTTAGGTACTTTTTTGCCTGGAGACGGAAGCAGAACCGCCTTCCTAAACGTAGCGCTTCGTTAAAAATTAAACGATGGGCAACGTCCAAAATGGAAGGTTATGTCATTTAATCAGTTTATTTACTGACCAGTCGGTTATGTAGTTAACTGCTTGAATCATTTGTCTTTGTGTAATTTGTTAGTTAATTGGTTATGTCTTTTCGTTTACTGTTTGGTTAGATAGGTCACTGCATGTTTGGTTTTTTCGTTAGTCGGTTTCTAAGAGCTATTCGCTCAGGCAGTTAACTACTTGTTTCGTTGGTCAGTTAATGATTTCACCATATTAGTTTCATTTGCAGAGCGATGTCGGCCGTTGGTGTAAATACAACAAGGTAACTAAGCCCTGCTGTTTTGGTTACCCAGTAGGTGGGCCTGGCATGTGAAAGGAACAGTTTGGACCTCGGTACACTGTAGTGGCGGTGGCGCAGTAGCTGTACAACGTTGGCGTGGTGAAACGTTGACCTGGAAGCTAATTAGTAGCAGAACACAGGGCGCAGCTTCACACAACTGTCATGTTGCCAGCACATTGGGAACCTCGACAAGCCTTCTACAAACGATACTTGTAACTATCGTTTGACGTGCACTTGACATATATTTTTTGTCAGTATAGTTCATTTGCAGTTATCTTCACAGCAGCTATATTTGAATGCGCTAATGCAAGGACATTATTTTATCTGGCATTTCGCATCACAGTTTCACGCAGACCGTTTCTCATGACGGCAGGTAACACAGCGCTTGCCGATATTCCAATTTGCCGTTAAGTCGGGATACAGGCGTTTTAGTTCATTGCGTTGCAGTTAATATTACGTGTTACGCATCTTAGTTATGGACGGTGCCGGTAAATGTTTTCTTTAAGCTCACAAATAGCGCGTCGCGTCTAACAAACACGTACTTCATCGCACGTCGATATTTTATAGGCTGAACGAGCTGATGGAGAGTGACTAGCGACAGATGCTTAATAAGATGACGTTTCTGTGTAAACCATCCAGCAAGCGCAGTCGAGCGAAAGGGTTACCAGTTTGGAATAAGGTGAAAATATGCGTGTTCAGCCATTCGCCTGAGGGGTCAGAAACTCATGACAGCCCGCCGTAACGAAGCCAAGGTCGGAGTCCAATGGAATTCATAATTACAGTTTTAGGACTTATCTTTTACAAGATAATCTGGAGCTTCCTTAATCTTTTAAAAGTATAAAGCAGAAACTACTTTTTGAAAGAATGAGTACCGAAGGATTCAGTAGAACAGAGGCGGTGTACCGAAGGATTCAGTAGAAAAGAGGCGGTGTACCGAAGGATTCAGTAGAAATGAGGCGGTGTACCGAAGGATTCAGTAGAAAAGAGGCGGTGTACCGAAGGATTCAGTAGAAAAGAGGCGGTGTACCGAAGGATTCAGTAGAAAAGAGGCGGTGTACCGAAGGATTCAGTAGAACAGAGGCGGTGTACCGAAGGATTCAGTAGAACAGAGGCAGTGTACCGAAGGATTCAGTAGAACTGAGGGGGTGTGCCGAAGGATTCAGTAGAACTGAGGCGGTGTACCGAAGGATTCAGTAGAACTGAGGCGGTGTACCGAAGGATTCAGTAGAACAGAGGCGGTGTACCGAAGGATTCAGTAGAACAGAGGCAGTGTACCGAAGGATTCAGTAGAACTGAGGCGGTGTACCGAAGGATTCAGTAGAACTGAGGCGGTGTGCCGAAGGATTCAGTAGAACTGAGGCGGTGTGCCGAAGGATTCAGTAGAACAGGGGCGGTGTACCGAAGGATTCAGTAGAACTGAGGCGGTGTGCCGAAGGATTCAGTAGAAAAAAGGCGGTGTATCAGTTCCACAGTAAGAATTTGCTTACGAAGTACCCGTAAAGGTGGAATTATTTTGACCACTAGGACTCGTGGCTGTCATTGTGCTGTGTGCCAACTGAAAGCCTGTAGATTAAAATACACAAACGCTCTAATTTTGTATTTTTGTAAGGCTTGGTTGTGTATTCTGAAAGAACAGATTAAAGGTGCTTCAAAACAGGGTGCTCAGAAAAATATACGAAACAGCGAGGGAGTAAGTGAGGGAAAGACGCTTGAAAGTACTTAATGACAGCATTCATAACTGTAATTTTCTTAATATCCTTTGGGTGCTTAAATGAAGGAAGGTAAGGGAAGAGGGACAAGTAACAAGCATGGTATAATACAAGGATCGGATGTCCCACCGTAAGGCACGCCCTAGAAATTTGCGCGCACTTCTGCTCCCCGACACACACACACACACACACACACACACACACACACACACACAGTCGCGCGCGCAGAACTTTTCTTTCAGAACCAAGAAGAACAGCAGCGAAAGTATATCTTAGTTTATCTTACCCATTCCGTGCACGTAAGTGTTGTGATGACTCTTTTAACCTGAGCTTGTGTATTTAACTTTTTTAGTGTTCAGTATTCCCCTGAGGATGGTACAGTCGACGCACCGAAACATGTTGGGACGTGCTTAAAATTTTCTGTAAAAGCTTTTTATTTTAATTTTTGTGCACGAGTTGGTGTAAAAAATATATCGAAATTGTTTTTTGCAATTCATCGAATGTTCTTTGTTTTGATGCGTAGACGTGCACAGGATGTTTTTCATTAGGTTGGGACTGTCGTATTTCCATGCCAGCAAGATCTGTGGGAAAACAACTTGCGGCGATTGCAATTAAGCAATGAACGAAGTGCAGTTTACATTGAAATCTTACACTACATGGTAGCGTATGGGCTCTAAACTGTGCAATAATTGTGGCGGTAGAACATTACACTTAGGGGCTACAGACATTTCACATTATGCATGTACAGTTGAGCTCGGTTATAACGACCTCGGTTTGTACGACACCTCGGATATAGCGTCAAACATTCTCTGATACCAACTAATTCCCCGTAAGGCACGTGTTTTTCTACCTCGTTTAGTACGACGTACGTACAGAATCTACCTCGGATATAACGACATTGCCAATCATCGGTGCTAACGCAATTTTCCAAGAAGCATGACTTACCACGCGTTACTCTCCAACCCATACAACCGCAACCAATCAGCATTTTATCAGGCGACTTCCTGTCCCACCCCGTGACTGCCCACGTTCGTTTGCTATATGAAAGCAAATCTTTCATGGCCTGGAGAGTGGCGTTCCATTCGCTGAATTCAAGAACGACCTAACTGCACCGCCCAACTTTGAGACGTATGCCGCTTTTGCATTTATGGTTACTCAAGGGCCGGTGTTTCGGGCTAACTGTGGTTTACACACAGATGTGTTGTGAACCGCTTCTACGAAGCCAGGCCAGGGAACGGCAAAATTTTGTTATAAATTACAGATATTTTTTACCGTATGTGAAAAATAAAAATTATCGTAGTGTTTTTTCCCTCCCATAAATTTTAAATGTAACTGAATGTACTTTTCTGCGCAAGCCTCTGTGGAAATTGACAAGTGTAATAGATTAATTTTTATTCTTTCTAAATCTTAATTATAATTTAAATTTAAAATAGTTCATAGCGTGAAAATTTAAGTAATACTTGTATGCCTGCAGGCCTGTATTTTGTCTTGAAATATTTTTCCTTGACTTTTTACCGTACACCTCGCTTACAGCGAAACTCGGCTATAACGATACAAATATTTCGGTCCCTTCGATGTCGCTATAACCGAGTCCGACTGTACATGCTTTAAAATCAGTGTGGCTTCACTTTAGTCTCCGAAGGGTTAAAATGAATTGCATCAGTATGCAAGTAGCATCTGCTTCATCCTACCGTCCGTCGTGACGTAGCAGATAGCACGTAGTACCTGGAAGGTCACGATTTCGATTCTCAGCCTGAAGGGCGACCATCCGGATTAAGGTTCTTGCGGGTTTCCGCAGCGCCTCCTCTCAAAGTACTGAGCTGTTTTTATTGACACTATAAAATTGGTCCGTTATTTATGTCAGTCGTTTTTATCTATTTGACGGTCACGTCTATAACTTAAAACAAACAACGTCGAACGATTAGATAATAATGAAAAATTAATTGGAAATTTTGTGGAAGGAACTGGTCATGTCCCAATTTAAAATGGCTCGGAATCTTCCCAGAGTCACTCAGGAAAATCACGAAAATTTAGTTATTGTAGTCAGTATTCTGCGATTTTAAAGTCTGGTTGTTGAGAATCTTGTTTCAAGTCGAGGGCTTCAGATAATAATGTATGAATCCAAGTGATGGACATTTTCTTGTCGCTGTTCGCCTGACTTGCACTAAAGTTTCCGTACGGACTACTTTTGTTGCTTTCAACTTGACTGTATCCATAGCAGTCATCTCATTACACTGCAGTGTGGACCAGTTGGCAGGATAATTAAGAGGGTGTGGACTGAACATTTGTATGTACCGTGCTGCGATCCTCTTGAAGAGGCTTCAAAATGCAGCAGCTTGTTTCCTAGAAACTCGGCTAACAATTACAGGACACCAAGCACAGGGTCTGTGAGGTTGTGCCACGATCGCATTACCATAAGCCAGCCAGCGTTATAGTTCTACGCAGTGTATGAAGAAATAGCACAGGCGACGTCACTGCAGGGCGTACCTCAGCGCAGGCAATTAGTTGCCGGCATCTCAGCTCGGGGAGCGTGTTCATCCCTAGCCTAATCCATTTAGGATTTGTGGTGGACAAACTGGTACTGGCACAAATTTCTTTTTCCCGCGTACCGGTATTTCGGTTTCACTCTGTTGGTTATTTTATTAGTGCCATTTAGTGATACGTCTGTCACCCAGTGGATAGACAGTAGGCCCATTAGAAGCCGCCACTATTACTGTCTCACCCCACTAGGTAGAGTACCCGCCACAATTTAAGTTCGCAGCCGGTACAGATTCATGCTAACACATACAAATTTGCAGTACACATCCGTTGCAAAATCCCTTGGGCATGAACATTAATTTCGACACGTTTTATTGACTTGGTTATCGCAGCGTTATTAGCGACCTTGGGAAAGAAACCACTTGGATGGTCCACGTGCCGTTTGTCACACATGTTGCTCCTGTATCAGTTCTTTGTTTCAATGAAATATCATCACTAAATAACGACAAATTTAGTATCACGATATATGTGGGTTATCGTACTCTTTTAAAAACAATAGTTATTCCTTTTTCCTTCAACTGTTCTATGATAATAGTTATACAGGTTTAGGCTTGGTAGATTCAAGTTCATCTGTGCGTGTCAGCCTTGGTATATTTTTGTGTCGCATTCAGTTTTCATGGCTACTGATTTCATTTCTTCCTCGTTTTTCGCCAACTTCGTCTACGTGTATTTTTATTCTTCTTTTGTGTTTGGCTTGTGTTCGAAATTACGGGATCTCTTTTTTCGGAGGACAGGTTTCTGTCGCTCGGTCGCTCGCTATGCGTTCAGTAAAACACCGCCTTCCTAAATCACCCCACGCTACCACCACCAACTCCTCTCACCCGTATCTTTCGTTTTCTTACATTTCTCTTCCATCGAACCGACCTGACCGGTTAATTATCTTCCTGCTTCTACCGAAATTTCATCGTTTCCCCTCTCCCAACCGTCTGCAACTCTTGATTCCTTCTTGCCTGCCTCTCTGCGGCATTTAATTGTCTTTGTTGTTGTTCTCTTTTAAAGTTGTTCGGCCTGACTGCCTAGACTAAAATGGGCAATATGGAGGCAGTTGTCATCTCTCAAAGATTCTGGAGTTCGTTGGACCTGGTGGAGGTTATTGAAAAGTACTGTCTCTCAGACGGCCGGTATGTCGCCACTAATTCAGGGGTGACCAGACTCTGCCTCAAATTTTAGAGTTAAAGGCATCACATTAATTAGAAAAAACATTTTTTTCGGGTACTTGCATTGTGACGACGAGAAGTGAATTTAGACTGTAGGTATAAACAGTGGTACTCACTGGAGGGACAAGAAGGAATCAAGTAACTAATCTCACGATGTGGGTTCTTACAGTGGTTTAACAAGACTCCAGTCCCTTCGCAGTCTGTTTAATGATCGTGTTCAGATAATCTAGCCACTGAACCATATTCTCAGGCAGCTAAATGTAACGCCCCATACATATCTCAAATAAAAGTTAATATAATCTTTCCATTTACGGAAATGTCTTCCAAGAGTTATCTAACCTTCAGGTGTCTTTCCAACTGAAATACTCCGTACCCTTCTTTTATGCATGCTACACGCCTCACCCATCGTAAATTAATCACTGTAAGTACTTTCAACCTATTAAGTTGAAGCATACAAATTATGTAACTCTGCTCGTTGTGTGATGTTCTCCATTCTTCTGCTACCACACTTCCTTCTTCTGCGATGTAAATTCTCGTCAGTACTTTGCCCTTAGCCGATCGCAGGGTCCGCGCGGTCTAAGGCGTGGGGTCTGCCACCATTCACTTGCTGGGATTGTGGATTCGAATCCCGCCGGCGGCATGGATGTCTGTCTCTTGTGAGTGTTGTGTATTGTCAGGTAGAGGTCTCTGCGACGGACTGATCACTCGTCCAGAGGAGTCCTACCGAGCGTGTTTTGTCTGAGTGTGCTCGTGAAGCATCGACACTGAGCAGGCCCTGGCCCACTAAGGCTGTTGCGCCATTGGAAAAAAGAAACTTTGCTTTCAATTATCCTGTCTGTATGTTCCTTAGAGACGGAAGGGGACCATGATTTACACCCATATAAACCAACAGCTTTTTAGACAGAACACAGGAAGACGGACGATCTGGATAGGAATGGAAGAAGAAATAAAGGCGTCCCTTACATTTATATATACATATATTTGTGTATACAGTCAGGAAGTGCATATGGACACTAGTGTACGGAATTCAATGGTGGTAATTATACAGCTGTGAATAGGGAACAACAATAAAGATCCCATCTTCTCCGTCATTCCAGCAGTACAAAAATAATAAAAATATCTGAGGAAAAACTCCTGTCATATACAAAATCGTCTTTTCGCAGTTTATTTTATCTGAAGGTGTACAAGACTTTCCCGCAGGGTGGCACTGAGATACAGCCCTGGTGCCTGTAGCCGTCAATTCGGACAATTTCTCCCCGCCCCCCTCCGCTTCCCAGCTACTCACTGATGGATCGAGCGTCGGTGTATTCTTGACATGTTGCAGCTTCGATCTCTCTTTAGCCCTGTCTCTCCCACATCTATGTTTCATACATCAGCTCTCTGTAACTGAAACATATTCCAAAAGGGCAAAGCTGTGTGGCTAAGCAACACAGAGATAATTTATACAAAAACACTAATCACCAACAAATGCACAAAGAGAGTTTTATCGTCAATCGTAACACACTCCTACATGTTTCGACCCTGCTGGGCCATCTTCAGGGAGAAACTTTTCGTTACCGTTACACTAGGGTTGCACTTTACATTTGAGTGAGAATGTGCTGTTGACTGCGTACTGGGGTGTTTTTGGAGGCGTGAACTCTCCACGCGGTCCCATTGGGGAGTTCACGCCTCCAAAAACAAGGCAGTACGCAGTCAACAGCACATTCTCACTCAAATGTAAAGTGCGACCTTAGTGTAACCATAACAAAAAGTTCTCCCAGAAGATGACCCAGCAGGGTCGAAACATGTAGGAGTGTGTTACGATTGATGATAAAACTCTCTTTGTGCATTTGTTGGTGATTAGAGTTTTTGTATGATATAGTGCACGGACATGGAACACATTAAAACAGATCATTTATATTCGCATTATTTTCGTACTGGTGCTTGTCATGATCTGTTATGAATTTTAGTTGAAATGCTGTATCAAAATCTGCAGGTATTTGAGTAAATAAGAGGAAAAAGTATAAAGAATTTAAACAAACAGGAAGAAAGGAAGGTAAAATGGTCGGAAAGGAAAGAAGGAGACAAAAACAAAGTCATCCCTTCGTCAAAACTTTGCCATGAAGTTGAATATGACAAAAAGTTTACGCTGTGTGTATTCTGTACTTATCCACCAAATCGAAGTAAACAGTCTGAGCTGTTGACCTCAGGCAAAAGAATCCTGGCGAAAGAAACCTGAAGCCATTGTCAGCGTGATGACGTGCACAAACAACAAGCACCTCTGCTTGGATTCAGATACTTTTCGTTGAACTCGTAGAAATCTACTTTACGGGCTGAGCTATCTCGCCACAGTTTCTTTATGACAAGCCATTAGCTGAAAGAACAGGTGAAATAGGACTCATTTCAGTGACGGTCAAATGTAAATGTGACTTCCGCCACATTAGTATTCTTTTAACGGCATTCGGACAAAATTTGTAAGTAATCTGTCGTATGAGACTTAAGTAGTTTGTTTTAATGGTTCTTATGATATTTTACTCAACTTGTGAAGCGCACCTACATTCCCCATTAATTTACGTCCCAGCCTCTTGCTTATTACTTCCATTTTCGTCTAAGACAGTACAACAGAGATTTCTGACTGTAGATCGTTTCAGGCTCCTGGTACACCTGTTTACGTCGTCACATGTACACGTTCATTTAGGGAAATGATTAACCTTTTAAAGCCCAGTGGTTACTGTATGTACCGCAAAGTTTAACGACAGTAAATTCTACATTCAGCCCACAGATTGCTTTTATGTGCTCTGTATGGATCTCAGAATAAACAGAGATTTTTCCCTTATACAGCATTAAATTACTGGTTTTTATAACCGAGATGGCATACGTTTACTGCGAGGTACGAATTGAATTTTTAAATATAATTCAAGTTATTCTTCGCCCAGCCTGTTTCATCTGCTGCGTACTCCCAATATTCCATTTCCAATCGTCGTACCGTCTTCACGTACCAAATCTATACCTTGTTTCCGGCCTACACTTGACAGAAGGACGAGTGTGTTTTGCCTGGGAACCTACAGAGCGGTAAATTTTCCTGTTTCCCCAATAATACTGATGACAATAAATGTGGTGTATAGTGTCTGTCACTGAAGTCTACCAGTGTCTGTCAGTTCACAACTGAGTTTTGGTGGGACATACCGCCGTCACATACACACATCGTCTTTCCTGTATCAAGATCTTGTTTTGCATAAATCACACCACGTGTTTGCAATAATGGCATGGTGCGTTGCATTGGGTCGAAATATTCAAGGTTGGGACTGCATGCAAACTGCATAGATTACATTCATTGCAGATGGTCCATATGTTGTAGGAGCTATGCGTCAATTTGCATTCTGGGACGAACGGGCTGGTGTTCTTATATATCGTTCCAAGTACTGAAGCCTCCTATGTGTGACAAGAGAATGACATGCCAACCAACTAATACTTTAGCTGGTAGCCACTCAACCTTTTAAGAAATCTCCAGACTTTTATGGAACCCAAACTTGCATCACTGTGTTTACAACAGCTTTTCTCTTATTCACATATAGAGCCAGACGCAGTTAGTCCACAAGTTTACACCCTGTTTCTTTAAGGTCCATTTTATTGTCTTTATTCTGCTATTGCCAGTTTGACCAGGTGGACTATTCTCTTACGTTTTTATGACTAGAATTGTGTGAGCAATTCTTATCTCTCCCGTCCTGGATACGCACCCAGCCCTTACTATTTTCCTTGATTTGATCGCTTTAACAATATTCAGTGAGTGGTATAAATTGTGGAGACCCTCATTACGCAATTTTCTCCAGCTTTCTATTACTTACTTTTTTTAGGTCCGAAGTCCCCCTCAGAAACACCAAAAAAACACGAGAACAGGAAAGTATAACTAGAAATTTAACATAAATACACTAAATGCCAAAATAAGAAAGAAAAAGTACCAAGAAAACAATACTGAGAACGGATATCACGACAAGTACAAGAACAGAACACAAAGAAAGAACACTCCACAACGCATAAAAACCAGCACTCACAACACATACCTTCATATATTTAGAATAAAAATACTACATCAGCGTATGACCTGCAGAGGTTGAAACACTTGCAGTGTACAGTCAGTTAAAGTGTAGCGAATGTTATTATATTTTACGCCACTACTGAAATGCAGCAAAAAGGTTGTTTTGCTGACAAGATAATACCCAAGTGTTATATGGGACAACAGGATGCCAACAGCGAAATCGGTCGGCAGTGTTGCTACCGTACGTTTCCTTGTTGCCCACGTTGCCTCCCGATTTTTGCGGCTTACTAAGCTCATCTAGCTGGCCACACCTGCTATACAACAAATGGGAAGTCACACTAAGCACTATATTTATGGTACAGTTGTCAGTAAGTTTTCTAAGAGATCGATGAATTCTCTGCTGTAATGCAACACAAATCTCTATTAGAGTGTACTGTTGCACATTATTCAAAGTTACTTCAGTGCAGTCCACAATGTTACTCATCATTATCTATTTTAATGTTATCGTCTTATCTACGTTTAAATTTGCAAAGTGTTGTCTTCTTCAGAGAGAATTTCCCAGTCAAATTTTGTCAGAACTTCTCACTTTCCTCGTGCATGCTCTTCCGCCAGTCTCATCCTTGTTTCAGTTGCCATTAAGGCGAAGTAACCTTGTCGTGCCGCTTCTTACCAGCCTCCTCGTTTCTGTTACGTACAAATGTTCTCCTTAGCACCTTTTTCTAGATTGCCCTGCCATTAGAGCGAGAGGATGGAGTAATTATGTTACAGAAACAGATGAGTACACTGATAACACTCGGTCAAGATTTTTCGCTTCTTTCGTACTACGTAGTGTGGCAAAAGCCATCCAGAGTAGACACAGACTAATTGAATATCCACTTCTTTGCTCTTTCTCATCTCTCTCATGCTGTTACCTGGCGTATCGCGTAGGAGACACTTTGATAGGCTGCGATGACAAGCTGGAATTTGTTTAGCCAGCAAAGAAATATTCCACACTTGTGACACCTGAATGCTCATTGTTGCTTTCCCAAAATCTCGCGATTTCACCTTAGCCTGAATCATTTTATTTCAATCCGCCTTTTACACTCCACTTCTATAAGACTGACTTTAATAGGATAAATTTCCTCATATATCAGAAACATAAATCTGAATTTGGCCTAAAAGTAGAGAACGCGTCTAAGGTCTCTCGTGTTTTGCGACTCTTGTTTTCATAATCGTAGGCTCTGCTCCTTTCCTGGGCCTCACACAATCCCACCAACCCATTATGAAAGTATTGGACTTCATAACAAGTGCAGACGTAGGCTTCTGTCATTCCAAATTGCATTTCGCTATGGATGCTGGAGCTACCGGTCTTGACCCTGAAACAGAAAACTTGTGCACTAAAACCAGTTTTGTATAGCAATGCGAAGTACACACCTTAAGATATTAAAACCGCCTCGTTTATGAGGCAGGAATTGTCGTATATTTGGCATATCAAAGTAAAGGTATATGCCAATCGCTTACGCAATTACTGTCATGACATCAAACCAGATTCTTTCTGTCTGTCTGCTTTTAGTCTGTTTGTATTATATTCGAAATGTTTACGTTTTATATATGCGTGTTTTTAACGAGCACTACGCAGGGTTGTTCACACGTGAAGTCTGATTTGAACCAATGATCAGAAACATACTTCTAAAGGAATTAATAAAAGAATCATTTCAAACTACTATTTTGCTATGTTGTGTGTGTATGAACACTGGTAGGGTATCACTTCACGAAAAAAACATAAGATAGATTTAAGGTTCACATTGCACACTGCTGGTTTGTGAAGCCGTGCGTTTTTGAAAGTGGATACCGAGGTCCGAAG
Organism: Coptotermes formosanus; assembly: GCA_013340265.1. Lineage (NCBI taxonomy): Eukaryota > Metazoa > Arthropoda > Insecta > Blattodea > Rhinotermitidae > Coptotermes > Coptotermes formosanus. Next base: position 68,654 of record BLKM01000195.1, read on the forward strand.
AACCTAGTAGATCCGTCTTCAGAGCCTGCTCTGAATGTACGGTCGTAATAATAAACTCATTGTTCAAATAGAGTGGCATGGAGATAACGTAAGCTTTATTTTGTATTGAATTATGATGTTTTAAGTAATAATTGTAATACTTCTTTATAAGAAATTAATTTTGAATCAGTTTGGTTTAACAGCTCAATCCCCGGTGCCGATAATAATGGCGGCAAAGAAGAAGACTGTGGTGATTTTATTGGTGATGATACCGATAGTGCGAACTTAAGAATACAGCAGGAGGCTTGGTGATAAGGGGGTTAAACCACGATGCAAATAAGGATTGTGGTTGTGGTTATTTATTTCATTTCGGAACAGAGATTTGGCGAAATCAGCCGTCTTTGTTGCTTCTCAAAGTAAAGCAACAAAGAGGAATCTGAGCATTTCCCAAGAGGTTCTTACAGAAGAACATGTACTGTCCCTTCGCATGACGCACACGTACTGTACCATCCCCACAACTTTCCTGTTTTGAAACAAGTAGATGTGATATTTTTTGTCAACCAGAATATACTTACAAGACGTTATGTTATTAAAGGTTCTTTGGTTTGTGTATCTGACATGTAGGCAATGTGAATTCGTTATTTAATCTTGAGAACACAAAACTATCGATCTGTCGATCCTGCAACGTAGTAGCTTTCGGCTCGGTAAGAAAAAAGGCGCAGAATAAGAAAATCCTGTATCTCTTCCGCTGTAGACTGGCTACAGTAAGAAAAAGCTGAAGTTACAATGCGCATGTGTCAAAGTGTGGGAGACAACAACAAAGCAGCCTTTAGTGACCTTCCAGAAATAAAGAACTAGAATGACATTTCCTCTTCTATCAGCAGTTGGATTCGCTTCGTGTTGGTGTTGTTACTCAGAGCTCATTATATTGAGTTTGTTATATCGTTAAAGGATTAATATGATTGCTTCATCAATGTCGCACCTTACTTGCCTCAGGATGTTGAGTAAAAAACGAGAAGGAAAATTGGGTACTGGTGCTTCTTCCGTATAAATATAGCAGCGTTTTTCTTTTTGTTTTTTATGTGTGTGCGAAGCGCGTGTGGCTGCTGCGGCATGTATGATGCTGCACGTGCAACTCAAAATATAGTTTATGACTTTTCAGTCCAAAATTGCTTTCCTTTTTATTAATGAGGATACTGACTGGTGTTACAAACTTTTTGACACATTCGATAAATTGCATGAACTTATGACGTGCAATGGCCTAGCTTAGGGTAGGACCCAGCAATGAACGCATGAACTGCAATGGCCTAGCTTAGGGTAGGACCCAGCAATGAACGCATGAACTGCAATGGCCTAGCTGAGGGTAGGACCCAGTCATGAAAGTTTACAAGGAAGCTGAGGGACCATTTATTCCCCATACAGGGGGGTTCACTAATCCCCTGGATAACTATGCAAATCTTGCATCATGCGGTTTGTTAATTTGTCAGTGAGGGAGTTTATTTTTAACTACTTTTCGTACTGTTCCTACTTCGTACTGCTGTGTGTTTGAACTCCCTTTTCCATATTTAGCAGTTTGGGTTAAGCGTTGTAATTATGGCCGTCATGTACGCCATCTACATGTCCATGCCATCTGTGCGGCACCGACTCTTAAAAAGTCGTAATAAGGTGGTTAAGAGATTTTCTACTTTGTTAGAAACCACATGTTCAGATACCACAGTGTTCACCCTACTGTAGGCAGTTGCAGTCCAGTTCACATATTGATGCCCAATTCTTGTCTTCTTCGGAATTCCGTCTTGAGCCAATTCGATCCCCTCCACATCCTCACATGATGTTTCTGTAAGTTTCGTTTTAATTCTATTCTCTTATTTATGCATAAATTCCTCCAGTGGTTACTTTTCCTTGAGATATTGAGGCCAATACTGTAGTGCAGTTCTCATGTCTCCGTTGTAATACAGGTGCCTACCGTGTCATGTTTCTACATTTAACCACTTCAAGAGTATTAAGTATATTCATGCATCCTCCTGTTTCTTCCTGTCTGTCTGATCCAGATATTCATTCGCACTTGCGTTCAGATTACTGCGACATTTGAAATCCTTCCCTCCCTCCCTCCCTCTGCTGTACGCGTTATGTGACGTACATCACTTGTCGAATTGAGGACAACTTAATACATCAGCGGCTTGGTAATGTCCTACGGATTTCGTAATTATTTGCACGACAAATGCGCTTATTTTGCTTCAAAATATACGGCAAATTATAAAATCTGATTACAGATTTCTTTTGATTTTATGAATTAGTCCTGATATTTCTGGGATGGGCGAAGATGTTATCTTACCTTACCTTAATTAAGGTTGCAGATATGTGAGGGGACGGGGGAGGAAAACGGTTCAGTATGAATTATTCCAATGGCAGATTGAAGAATTAAGTTAGAGGTAAATACATAGAATACGTATTTGCTATTGCGGTTACGTATAAAAACTGTGTACCATTTTCGTAACTGATTATACTTTGTTTCTTTCTTTCTTTCTTTCTTTCTTTCCTCCTTCCTTTCTTTCTTTCTTTCTTTCTTTCTTTCCTTCATCCCTTCCTTCTTTCCTTCTTTCTTTCCTTCATCCCTTCCTTCCTTCTTTCCATTCTTTCTTTTTCTTTCTTTCTTTCTTTCTTTCTTTCTTTCTTTCTTTCTTTCTTTCCTTCCTTCCTTCCTTCCTTCCTTCCTTCTTTCTCATTGCTTTGTTAGTTGAATCAGACCCAGCACAAGATCATAAATTAAACTTACCTCGACCTTCGGTTTGTGTCGGGGTTTGTCCCACAACGCAAGTGCCAATACCTCACCATCGTGGCTTGGCCATCCTGTCCATCAGTGCTTCATCTGCGAGAACTGAGAGATTGAATGTGACAGACATGAAGGCGAGACTTCTACTCCATGCACGTAACATTTGAATGATCTCTGTTGCAGGAGATAAGCCCCATGCCTGCGAGCTGTGCCACAAGAAGTTTGCCTTGGCCTGCAATCTGAGAGCACACATGAAGACGCACGAGGGTAAGTCCCCTGCCATACACAAGAGTTAACTTCAACCGGGGATGGGCAAATTCCCGATACTAGGTTGCCCTGGCGACTGAATTTCAGACAGTTTTACCTTAGTGTACGATGTGCTGCGTGTTACCATCCTCGAGCCTAAAATGTTGGGGTGGCTCCTAGATTATAGTAAAATGTGTCCACCCCTGCTTCAACACATTGGTTTTGAGAGTCACGTACCCGACCAGTGTAACAAGTTGCTGTGAGCAGCTCACTGTTGATATCCCTGTTATAGAAGTAGCCTAATCGAATGTTGCCCACATTGTTTGCTATTATTCTACCATTTGATGCTGTAGAGTCTCCATTAGTGACATCGTTGTTTAATCGATCCCAGTACAGCTCCCGCTTTTCACTCTCACAGCCACCTCAAATCCCAGGCTTCATGTTTACGTACGTACAAATATAAGCACAGACATGGGCCGTGGATATATATTAACAGTTCGTTACCTGTTTGTTTGTCATCTTTATTTGCTTCTTTGTATTCTTCCTTTCCCTCTTTGTACTCTTTTATATCTTCATCTTCATCTTATCCATGTTCTTCACTTTCTTCAATGTGTTCGTCCTTCTCATTGTCATTTTCTTCTTCATCATCATCATCATCATCATCATCATCATCATCTTCATTTTTCTTTGTTTATTCTTATCATCGTGGTTGTCTTCTTCATGATCATTTGTTTCTTCATTGGTCTCTTCCTTATCATTTTCTTTATCTTCTTCTTGTGGTTAGCTCTACAGTCGGATAGGCCCAGAACGTCTTCTGTTTCCCTGCCTGTGAGACTGCTGGTGGTCAATTGCCAATCAGAAGTCTGTTTGACTTACTGAAGGATCAGTCCTTCGGAAAGGCTGTGTTACCGAAAGAAAGAACATATGAATACAGACAGGCGATCTGACACAAAACATAATTCGAATCCGCGATCCCAATGGATGAGCGTTCAGAATTCTCTTGCTTATTATACCTTCTCGGGCCGTAAGTGTTTTTACAGTGATTTCCCCCTTACTGCTTTTTTGCGTGAATCTGAACACCCCCTCAAACAATTAGGCTAGAATAAAAATCCCTAATTCAATTCTTGAACATACCGATTAGTGTTTGTTATATTCTTTGTATTTTACAGTTAAATAATATTCTATTAAGCTTTACGTCGTCAAAATGAACCGAACATTTCTAATTTACGCGCAAAACGACTTTAAATTCATCATGTGTCTTCGCCTGCATGGAACACCTGGATTCCCACTGGACGAATTTTTATGAAATTTGGTATATTAGTATTTTTCGAAAATCTGTCTAGAAAAGTTGTTTCATTAGAATCTGAAAAGAATAACAAGTACTTCACATGAACACCTTATGCACACTTACGATAGCATCGCTCCGAATTCTTCTTAGACTGAGAAATGTTTCAGGCAAAAGTTGAAGAGACAATCAGAGCACATTTTATGCTCGGTAACCTTTTTGCTCTATACGAGCTAATATGTAGAAATATAGTACAGCTGGACAGCCCACAGGTAACATTAAAATACGGCTGTATTCTGTGCGTGCTGGATAACTATGCTTCGAGACACGCGATTAGAATGTGTAATACGTCTTGCGTTTCCACGACAACAGTGGTTACGCGAACGTGCCTCAGTGTGACGTTGTGCGTACATTGGCTGTCTTATTTCATTTCGAACTATCAGACAACGAAGGCTGCCAAGAATTTTAATTCTAAAAGTATTCTTATACGTACTAAAGGCTCAGTGTTTTAATTGTCATCATAAACAATTCAGTGGATATAACATAGCACGCACTTTAACGAACAGGCGAAGGTGTGTCTTAATTAACACTGAAAGTAAGTATCCAAAACGTTTTACTTTGTACCGCCATCGCTTACCTAACGTGATTTTGATGTTACCGTGCTGTGCGCGCATCTCTCAACATGTACCCTTATCACGTACGTGCATGATGCACTTAGCCGTCTCATTTGGATAAGTGTTTTTGTTGCTTCCAATGGATATAATAGGCGACTGCTTTGCATTCTTGTCGTTGAAAATTTGAGTTACTTGCTTTCTTCGTAACGCACTTAAATTTTTAAAAGCCCTACGGGAAGAATCGGTGTCTTGGATGGAGAAAAATAACAAGTAGTGTAAAATGGTCTTTATTATGACCCTCGCTGTATACAGCACTCGTCTTTTATTTTTGATTTCCCATATGAAAGTGAAGGTTTGTAAGTAGGTATATCTCTTAATAAGATTTCAGGTGGCTCTTTCACGTCTTGATAGCGAAGTCATTTGGAATCCATTTGGAAGTGTTTTAATCACTAGTAGTATCATGAACAATGACAAGAGGGGAGAAATACCGTGCAGTTGAAGGTACACATAGTTACAGATGCTTTTTGGGGGGGGGGGGGTTTCTATATTTCACTGGTCTCGTGTTCATTTACAGCAAATAATACAAATGTGTTGTTACAAACAAAAACCTGTTGTTACAGAACTAATACAGAGATATCAGGCTGTACACTCAAATTATGCTTCCGCTCAGTTAAATATTTATTGTACCCTAAAATTTTTTCTAAATACAGGGGATGTCTGTTATCGCGGCACTGAGCACCGCAGCGGTACCACGTAGAAAGCCTTCATCCGCCGGTACATTCCGTGACAGCTGCGGTGCTCAGGACAGCGATGGAAGAAACGCACTGTAGAAATGACAGTAATGTTTCGTGGTTTGAGACCCTCACGGCTGTGACGGGAAAGAATCAAATCTGCTGTGATGTTGCGGTGTGTCATTGGGTAGACTTCCTGAGGTGTCGGGGCACCGCGGTGACCTTTTCTTCAGGGTCAAGCAATCGAAGAAGAGCATTAAGTCTCTGTTTTGAGATGTGAGGTTCTGACGGAAATATGAAGATTATTCTCTTCTTATATGTGACGTCGTATAATTTTGTAGCCCATATACCAAAGTGTACGGTGTCACGTGTCACAAGAATGTAATCTTGACACCATATTTCTTACAACAATGTTTCTTAGACACGCGAGAGTGGTCAGTTCAAGCTTCATATGAAGTAGCGGTTAAGTGAGACCCATTTAATCCAAAATAAAATGCAGTACACTTCACAACCTTTAGTTGTACCTGAAATTTAAAAATATAATGGAGAGTCGGACAGTTTCTGAGACGAAATGTACTAATGTGGACAGACTGATATGAATTTTCCTTTATGGGTTAATGTTTTGCTTTTCTTGTAACGAACACACACAGCTATAGGGAACGCGCTGAATGAAACACTGGAAGCTGAAGATGTCGCTTATATCGTTCGAAGGCGACCAACTCAGTGCAGACATCAGATGAGCCTGATTTAGTTTCTTATTTATCCATGGCTACTTTAAGGGAACTGTAACTCATGCCACATTTCCCTCAAATTGTGGGGCAATTAATAAATAATATATTGGGAGCGCTGTGGAAGGAATCGGTCGTGGCCTGTTTAGTGTAGCCTATATCATGTAAATCGTCTGGAGACCTCAAGAGAAGGCACGGAATATTTCAGCCAGTATAGGGCCTCTGCCGATATTCGAACGACGAACCTCTAGAATACAAATCACAAGCTGTATTAAATACAGCAACTGTAAATGAACGAGTGAAATAATGCATAGCTGCCGGTTTCTTGTGTTCGGGATTATTTGGCCTAAGAGAACTTGAAACACAAGTAAACAAAACTTAAAGAAAGGACAGTGTACAGGAACACAGTACACTATACGAGTATTCGTGTAATCGCTGGAGTATTGTGGAGAACAGAGCCTGGGCATCGTTGCCCAGTTCTCACAACTTGCTACATTACGCTTCCTCTAAATTTTCAGTTGCTGTTTCGTCAGCTGTGAACACTTCGTCCGTTGTTTTGTTATTTTGTCGATTACATCTTTACTTATTGAATTAGTCGGAATTAGTCAGCTAATTATCGAGTTTTGTTTGTTGGTTTGTTTGTTTGTTTGTTTTTTGTTTGTTATATGTCCATTTAGATGTGGGAACGTGTACTAGCGGGGAAGAGTGTAGCATGCCGATAACATACAATCTCAGAATTCCTTCCAAGAAAGTTACAGGTAGGAAATGACACCTCGCCGATGGCTCCTTTGTTGTTGCTATGACGAGCGTAATAACGGGTCACAGGAAGCCAGACGCCGACAAGCTGCAGGCTGCTGTGGCCGACAATCAGCTATGGTTAGCGTGTTTTTTGATTTCGCCCGCTAGTGCAGGCATTTCCAACTATAGTCTTGTGGAAATGTCATTTAATTTGGCCAAAAGCGAAAAAGCCAAGGGACAGTGATGTCAATTACTGTAATTTCAGCTGGAAAAGTGGCACTATGAGATTTTTATCTTTTACGGTTTCTAAAAGGGGGATAGTGGATGAACAAAATCTTCAGAGGAAATCATGGAGGGACATTGTTCTTCGTAATGACCTGGCATAGAAATTCTTATGGCGACGATTTAACTAGGTGGTTTGTTGCTATAACAATATGGTTTGCGAGGGAGAGTGCTGAAGTTTTTGTGGGAAGCAAGAATTTTATTCATGAAGTTACTATCCCCGGGACAGGTTTATTGCACGTCCCAAGCAATAAATTCAGCAGCGCCCGAGAGACCAAGTTACACCTGAAGTAATGTTAGCACTATAGAGGCAGCACTGCATGGTTTAATTGAAATAATTTAAATCTCAGCTTTTCATACTTATCGTATTCATATTTCTTTGCCAGCGCGAAGTTAAGTTTTAGTCTCTTTTTCCTTCATATTAAACTAAGAATTTCTTGAAATGTGAGGAAATAACAACAACGCCTGCAAGAACGCGTAGACTTGAGCAAATAATTTTTGATAATATATTTGCTTATTAACATGATTAGTGATTTGCTCAATGTACAGCGACCTAAAAAAATTCTTGTCACCTTAAAAACGTTTAGAACTCGGTTCACCAAATGTGGTCCCAGGGGATGTTAACGAAGTGTGTAACGTCGGTAGAAACGAAACCCTAAGTCTCGCGTACCGAAGATGTCCATGCCTTATTGAAGGTTTTGTGAATAACTGCCGTCACAAAATGTCGGGAGCGGAGCATCGAGTTACACAACGGTTTTAGAAGTTTGTACTAATTAATGTGGAAACTTGGCCTGTGATTTGTATTCGGCAGATAACGTGTTGGAATTGCGGCCGGGACAATGACTGTCCAGGCTGATATGTTTTTTATTCTTCCTCAATTTTTCCTTAAGGTGGCTGGAATAATGACTGCCTCAAATCTGGACTCAGTGTCTTCTTCCACTTCCTTTCTATTGCTTTGTTTACTTGTTACCTTATAAATGGACCCTGTGGTGTCGTTACGTGAATAACAAATGCAGAGAAAATTCGAAGTTTTGATACTGTCATCATACAAACTGCGCCTTCTGTAACAGCGTTCTTGTTTGTTTTTATCGAGCATGTATAATGGCTGTAAAACTTTAAGAATTTACCCCTTCCGAATGTCAGTGTGGATACTGGTCATTCTGAGCGACGTGTTCCATGGCTTAGCTCCGTTCTTGCAGGCGGATAAGGGGTTAGGACTTTGAAATGGGCACGAACTTATCCTCCTAATCCTGGCCTTCAAGTTTTTCCTAATAATTGTAACATTTTTTAGATACACTATAAAACCTCAGGTTTTTCTTCTTCTAGTATGTTATGCTGCTTCGTTTGTCTCACATTCAAATACGTTTGCTCCTAAATAAGCTCGCTGTCTGCATTCTTTCCTCAATGCAAGAGACTACTTGACGTAAACTTTTATATATGTCTGTTCTGCAGGCGATCCGCAGGAGGAGTGTGTTCGTTGCGGAAAGGTGTACCTCTCCTCTTCGAACCAAGTGGCTCACGGTTTCTGCGGCTCCTGCTACACGGCCAACCAGGGCCTTCCACTCATCAAGGAGTCTTCGCCATCTTCCCTGAGATCTTGCGGAGATTCTGGCAGTGAGGAGTCCTGCACCACAGGGACCGAGAGAGACGAAGAGGACAGCCACCCAGAGTAGACTGCTGCAGTATGGCTGAAAGGGTAATTCTGTTTTGTGCAGACCGCAGTGGAGGATATCCTCTCTACGCAGGTGAAACGCATTGTGTTGGCTTGCAAAGTGGTTATTGTTGAACAGTGTGCATACGAAAGACGTCCCGTGTTACTAAGACGTAAATTAATTTGCATTGTATATTGCAAGTATTTAAAATTGTCCACACTAAAGATTCCCATAGCAGTAAGGCGTGAAATGTGTATTTTGCTTGCAGAGAGAAGACACAGACAAATGCAAGCACAGGAAGAAATTCCCATTTCATTAAGAAGCGAAACGCATATAAGGGCATGCAGAGAGCAGAATATCCAACAGGAGGCTCTGGACGAACCTCCCGTTTTACTAAGACGTGAAGTATATTTGGTGCTTTTCAATGTTAAGGAAGCCAGTATCCAAGCACAGGAGAAACTCCCTGGTACAGTAACCACTTTCACTGGCTTGCAAAGTGAAGATGTCCAATACTGTGCAAAGAAAGAATATTCCGATTCAATGAAATATGAAATACGTACAGTGGCTTACATTCTTAAGAATGTCCAAAGCTGTACGCAGAACGGAAATTCCGTGACTCACGCGCTTTGTCCTGCGTGACGAAGGCTGCCAAAACACTTTGTGACCAGCAAAACGTGTGAAATAAGAGTCACAATTTGGGCTCATAAATGGTAAATATCAAACATTTTATGAAAGAAAATGGTTCATTGTGAAGGGGCACGAAACAGCCGTGTTCCTTTGGGTTGTTGTTAAAAAGTTATGAGAAGCGGTACCCGTTGTGTTGAGCTGAAAAGTGTGTGTACCTCACTTCGGCTTGAATCAGATTGACATGGCCACTGTTGTTACAATTTCGTTTGCATTGTGAGATGTAAATACATACACTTTAGCGTCCAGAGTGAAGAATGCTGCAATGTTTCCCGGGAGGGAGTGGGGGGGCAGCGGAGACTCTGCTCCTTAAATACGACACTTAAGCAGCTGAAAAAGCGTTTCAGCTGAGACATAAAGAGTGAAGTCAACTAAAAAGCGCACAGGGTGAACTTTGAAATTCATGGAAATGATTTACAGGATGAAAAATATACGTATTTTGTGCGTTCAAAATTATGAACGTTACATGCTTAGAGCATGGCATTGTCTTTGCTTAACTGCGTTGTTAAGAAAACTATGATATGGTTTGGGAATGAGACACAAAATACATAATCTGGCAAGCACGATGAAAATTGAAGACTGCTTTGCGGAAGAGAGACTTTGAATTTCCTACAGATGTTAATATAGGTACATCTGGTACAGTCAGATGGTGAGGAGCTGAGCTGTGTTTTCCTTTGCAAAAACAAGGATGTAACCTCAGCAGTTCCGCTCCGGTATTGCAGCACGCTGAGTATCATCTCTGAAGGAAATATCGTCCGACCAAGGTTACACTTTGACACAGTCTGTAAGCACGACTAAAAAACAGTTATTATCCGTGTGAAAGGTACTGCAGTACCAAATTTTGTGGAAAGGAAATACTTTCATACGTTCCACGCGTCCAGATAACTGCATTAAGTGATCGTAAGAAATTAGGGGACACATTACACTGCTCATTCAGCGTCTTTAGTTTATCAGTCTCGTAAGAGTGCCACAAACTTTAATACGATGTCTCCATACGTATGGCCTTGGACAGCATATTGACAATTTACGTAAGAATACTTCCGAGTTATATTTATTTTTTGTTGTTATGTTTTGTTTTTTCAAGTTAAAATTTCGAACCAGACTGTGGGTAAAGAAATAACTTCCGGAGAAAACTTCTGGAAACCTTCCATAAAGTACTAGTGTCTAACAAATACGATAACTGATGATAGACTATGTGTTCTGTGTATATAAATATGTATCTGATTATAATGTATATAAGAAGGTGCCTTCAAGATGTGGTGAACACTCTAAATTGTTCACAAGCAATTTAAATGGGACTCTATCTTGAGTGTAATGTATACAACAAAGTGCCTTCAAGATGTGGTGAAGACACTGAAATCTTCACAACTAATTTAAGATAAAACGGGGGGAGGGGGGGAGAGTAGTATAATCCTACTGTAATAGTTATAAAACTTCTAGGCTGAAGCATTTTAGGTGCCATCTGTGGTAGAGGAAGAACTAACACACAAGTGTGGAGAACAATAAAGAAGACACAGCCTTCCAGGCTGCGTATTGGTGATGCAGCACGTGTATATAAGTGTAAAAAACAAACCCCTTTCATATGTCTGCAGAACACTTTAATGATGTATGAAGATATATTTTCAAAGAGACCAAAAGAGAGAACCATCACCAAAAGCAAAGTAGAGGAAACAAAACAAATGATGTGAAGCCATTAAATAGGGCTATGAGTAATGATTAAGCAAGTGTAGCACCTAGGTGCTAAAATAAACAATATGGCTATAGTAAATATACTTGGAACAAAAGTGAGCTTAGGAAAAGTGGGAGTGTTACAGAAGCAAGTTTGTTGTTTTGTATAGTACTTGGGGTAACGAATCGGTACCTCTTATGTATATAATGGTAATTAAATCGGTTTACATTCAATAAAATAAGACATTAAATAAAACTTACCAGAAGTCACAGTTGCGACGCCGCTCTTGCGTGTGAAGTTGTTACTTTGAAGCCACCGTCGGACTGATCTTATATCCCACATTCACAAGCCTTCATGACTGACATCTGTGTCTAACAAAACATAATTCTTGAAGAATAGTACAAGGGAGGGTCTTCACGCTGCGGTTGATTTACCCTTAACGAAAGAGCTCTTCTTGCAAATTGAATAGGAGGCTCTTTGGGCCCCAAAACTGCTCTGTGACCATCCATGTGAAGATTTATCGCCTGTGTGGCGCTGTGTTCTACGGCTGCACAGTGGTTGATGCACACAAACTTCTTCGTTTCAACAAATTATCTTACCATTTTCTACATTTTTGCACAACTGCATTGAAATTTTTTTTCAGATTCCATTTGTTGCTCTCACGACACAAATTCTGAAATATTCATTTTTGAAAATTGGCGACCCTGACAGCCATATGGATGGTATCCAGCGTGGGTTGTCTGTCCATATGCCAACTCTGTGGCGGAAGAAAATTTTCATTCAGAATAACAGTATAATCACCAAAAATATTTGAAGGTCTTTACAATGGTTCTTTAGGGAAGTGACTTTTTCCATTGTCTTTCTTCCAGTCAAAAGCATATAACATTTCGGGAGCTGGCACTGCTTCCGTCATCAGGTTAAAACAAAAAGTAAAGAAGCTTAAATGCTCTCGGTCCATTGGATTGAACTAGTTTCTGCCCTGGGCGTCAGAATAAGACTTTGTTAAGCATCACATCTTTCTGTTAAGCATGACGAAATGTTGGACAACAGTGATGGGTCTGAATAGACAGTACGGATGATACAGGCGTGAGTAGTGAGAACTTGTTGTACCATTAGACGAGTTTCTGTATCGATTTGTCTATAGAAGTCACTGTCATGTTAATTCTAAAATAAATTCATTGCTTCTTACGTGTTATATCAACTTTGGCCTCCCAGATGTCGCGTTGGGAACACAACAAATGAACAAATTTGTAAAGACACACATTTCAAATCTGGTGTGGCTTTTGTAGATAAGACGTTGAAATTTATCCCACATTGAGGTGTGTCTCAGTCTTAAAACGACTGTGTATAAATATAGTTTATCTATCGTACTGTTAATGCGTTTTCCAATTTGAAGCTATGTTAAATCCCCTTTTAGAGCTGCTGTTAGTTTGCACTGAAAGGCAAGTTAAATTTGTAAAAATTTTGTCTTAAGAAGAAGACACGCGTTTCGGCTGCACAGCCACTGTGCATAAGGCACAGCAAGTGGGCATTCCCTCTGAAGACAGAGGACAAAGCAGTCAGCACTGTATGAGGCCTTGTAGGCGGCAGTGCAGGACCGACTGCTTACAAATTTGACGAATACCTTAGCAACTACGTGACATTGATCGATTGAGGGGCTGTTCGATATCTCGTCGTCCGATCGTAGAGGTGTGGGTGGCCAAACAATTATATCTTATGCTGATGACTCCATCTGGTGACGTGCCTTTACAGCGCCGTGCAGACCGGAATGGCTGTCCTGTCTTCGTCTCACGCACAAGTACCTTGTCCCTTCAACAAGAAGAGTACATTAGAACTGTTTGTAATCAGCCTAAACACTAATGTCTGAAACTTACAGTTTGTTAGCAGTGCATATCCCATCTAACCTACATACAAAATCTACGTCACTCTCATCAAGTTTCCAAACAAAAATACATAGTTTAAACTTTTTTCAATGGCGCTACAGCCTCTAGTGGGCCAGGGGTTCCTCATTATCGGGGATTCACCATCACACTCTTGGACACACCACACTAAGTAGGACTCCTCTGGACGGGTGATAAGCTCATCGCAGCCACCTCTACCTGACAACACAGAACACTCACAAGAGACAGACATTAAATGTTCCATTGAACGGATATTATTTTGAACCACTTTAAGAAAAAAGAGAAATCCTACCACCACCGTCAGGACTTCAGTAAAATGATTAGTGTTTCCAGCCGTTGCAGAGACGTTTCAATGCATACATACCTTCAGAAGGAGAAAGCTTTGAAGTTGACAATATGCACCGTATCTAACATAATGTGTGTACTTCTTAACCTAATAATGCTGTATTTGTAACTGCCAGAGTTTGTATTTTGACGACTAGTTTGATGCAGCAGCGGATACAGTAATTTAATTAATTGAATCAATATCCTGCTTTTTAAAGCCTCACCTGTACAAACGACAGTAAACACGCGTATTCAGTCTACATTGTAGTGGGTGTAGTCATTCACTCATTCACTCATTCATTCATTCATTCATTCATTCATTCGTTCATTCATTCATTCATTCATTCATTCATTCTCTTCTCTGTCTTAGGACAGGTCCGTAGCCTCTTCCAAAGCGAGTTCTCCACATTGTGCGATCTAGTGCTCTCTCTTTCAATTTCCAATACCTCCTATTTTCCTTAACGTCGTCCAGTAGCTGCTTATGCCTTCTTCCCCGTCTTCCCATCATTTCTATCCTTCCCTCTAACTTTCCTTCAATCACGTGTTTTAGAAGGCAGCTTCTACGCAAGATGTGACCAATCCAGTTACTCTTTCTTCTTTTTATTGTATTTAGGATATTTCTGTCCCCCTTGACTCTGTGCAATACTTCATTTCTCACACGCTCAATCCAACTGATCTTCTCCATTCTTCCCCAGCACCACATTTCAAAACGTTCCAGGTATTTCTGATCTACGTTCCGAAGTGTCCACGTTTCAGCACCATACAAAGCTATGCTCCAAATGTTGCATTTTACTCGTTTCTTCCATAAATTTAAGCCCAATTTTCTGGTAAAAAAAGCGTCTTCTTGTTGAACGCGGCCCTTTAAAAATCTTAAATTCTTGGCATCCCTAATGAATTTGCTGTTTTCATCATTTCTACCCTGAGGAAGGAAGCGGCAAATTTCTTCGAAACGTGTACAGTCTTTACCACTTCGACACTGTACTATACCATAGTGACTAAACTGAATATGGAAGGCTGTGAAATGATGAGGCCTTGCTAAATGAGTGTAATTTTTCATAAATATTAATTACGTGCTCGCCTTCCGAGCTGTCCAGTTACATGGTATGTTTACTGAAGAATCAAAGGGCGTGGCGGCACTAGTTCCTGAAATCAGGACGCCCAGATGTCGACGTAGTGGATAGCGCCCGAAAGATCTGAGATTTGCGTGTTGAACCGGAGACTGGATGCAAATACAACTTACTAACTTACATTAGTCCACGCCAGGTTATGTTGATATTCTCTCAATGTCATCGTTCACAGACATTCCACATTTCCATGTTGTGTAGACACCGCAGTTAGAGGTATCCGTTAAATAATCGCGTCACTACCGAGTGTTGATCGCAAAGTGTGACATTAGGTTTATACCTGAACATCACACGTCTTTCTTTCCATGCAGAAGTTTCGTTACGACCAGCGTCATTCAGGGACGAAGGCTAATACTCACTGTATAACAGTACAAACTAATGATTTTTTTTTGTAAATATAGTTGTTGTTCTCGTTTATGCAAGTCAATTAATCTGATGCTATAATTCTTTAACTCCTCCACTGACCATATTCAATAGTGACGATTTTGACATTATTTATTACTTTCAGTTTTAAGTCTTGGCGTAGTGCTCCTTGCGGATGGCGTATGTGACGCCGAAACATGTAGGAGCGATATAAGATTGTATTTTTATGTACAAAAGTTGCATTTGTTGGTACGTGAATCAAAAACTTGATTCAATACCGAAACGTCCTCCAAGCCAGATTATTACTTTCAGATGTGTCAATGTATATATAATACACAATATACAATGTATATTACGCGTTATATATTATGTACTATATAGTTGTATAATATATATTTTGTATATATTATATATAATCATGATATACATGGTTATAATATATATTATAATTATACATTATAATTATAATATAGCATAATATATATTTATATATATTATATAGTATACATAATCATTATAATATATATTATAATATATGATAATATACATATAATATATAATATATATTCGTTATAATATATTATAGTATATATTATAATTATATTATAATATATTTTTATATATTATACATAATCAGGGTTATGATGTTTGAAGTTTTTTGCAAATTAATGTACCCGCAGGCCAGAGAATAACATACAGTTCGTGACATATGTGACGAATACTACTGGACGAACTAAAAATGGATACTTCGGGGTCGTAGTGAGTGACACCATACTAATAGAGCAAGTGTATTCGCGTTGGCAGTGAGGGATGTTAAATTTATTGTGTGGTTATTAACTTTCATCAGGCTTGATAATTCTGAGAAATGTAAATATGGTTTATGGAGTCTACGAATATTATCTCTTCCCTCGTTTCATACAGTATACATACTGGTAATTAGGTAATGAAGACGTGAGAACACATTCAAGTAACCAGTTGTCTGAAAACGACATTTATGTAAATACTTTCTTTGCCTTCATGAGTCATCCTATTATTTTTGTTATAGTTATTATTTACAGACTTGTTTATTGATTAGTCATAAAACACTTCATACTACATCGTTGTAGCACACACAGCTGTCTTTATTTCAACCTCATGTGATTAAAATATATAGGTCTTGCTGTACTACATCGGTTCTTACTTACTATATGTAGACTGTGGTTAGGTACTTAAAAAAAGATTTCTTTTCTTTACAAAGTGTGTACATGTTATGTTCAAGGATTGCATGGCAACTATCGTATTACTGTCAGAATGCAGTGCAGTGAAACCTGTTTACAACGGATCCTCAAGGGACCGAAATTTTTTCCGTTGCAGAAGTGTTCCGTTGCACACAGTTGCTTGACGTTTGCATCCTTGGGACTGTGAGGGTTTTCCACTAAAGAGAGGTTTCTGTTGACAATGTTCCGTTTAAGACAGGTTTCACTGTACCATAAATAATGTTCTTATTCTTTTCTAGTCAAACTTTTTGTAATGTTTTGATAAATAAAAACTTTGTGCCTATTTTTGTTGTTATTTACCAAGCATCAATTTCTGTCCCAAAACCCAGTAGTGTTTTATCTTCCCTCTTCATACTGTCAAATTATAAAATACTACCTCCATTCCTCGTGACGTACTTTGAAGTTCTTTTAGAATTATAGCGAGTCCACGGGTGAAAGTCGGAATAGCGCAATTATTGGATGGATTAATTTAATTGGCACGTTAGAGAAGACGAAGTTGCTCAGTAGTAAAGAATTATGCATTCCTTCATGGAACTTTGAATTTTATTACCATTTTCATTACAACCCACCTGTACCCCGTAAACTGAATTAAGTGACCTCATTCACAATTTCCAACCCTGTCTTATTTAAGCCCAGTGTACTATCTTTCCATTTATGCCTGTGTTTTCCAAGTAGTCTCTTTTTCTTTCGATTTTCATACAAAATTATTTACGCGCTTCTCACATTTCCCGTACCTATTATATTCTTTCTCATATACGGATGCTGCTGTCCGGTTACTTGCACGTGGCTTATGTTCTGTTTTCTGTGCAACCAATTTGATCGGATATGTTAAGTGCACAAACTCTGTCATTATGGCTGGTTGACTAGCTGGACAAGAAGGCAAAAAATGACTGTAATTTGTATATACCTTTCAGGAGAAGGCACTCCTGTACACCAGTTATTCCGTACGTGAACTACAACGTGACACAAAATTTTGGTTCCTGATCTCCTACATGCCCGTTTAGGGATTGAACACTTCTGAACACCAGTAATACTTAACGACATATTTGTGCACCCTGTTGCATAATGCTACTCATGCAACCTCTTACGGACTTCCACCCCCAACCGGCCCGGATCCATAGGCTATTTACAAACACGTGACTAGTCTGTTACAGCGACTGCTGCAGTTCGGATGGCAATGTGTCACAGTTCAAAGCAGGAGGATTTTGAGTACAGTTAAAAACGGTTAGTTATCCGAATGCCTTCGCTTCTTCCGTAAAAGTCTTAATGTCTGTACCAGTTTACTGCAGTTACAAGACTGTTACTGTGAAGTTATTCAGCTGTATGGCCAGTGACGTGATTTTCAATAGGGTCTATTAAACATCAGCTAAACCTGTATCGTGACAAGTATTTAGAATAAAAGTTCCAGGTTTTGATGCAATCTGATTTATATTTTGTGCTGTGAGCCAAGTGTTTACGTTATGCTTCAAGTTTTACCTCGTCTGCCAAGTGTTTACGGTGTGCGCCAACTGTTTACGTCGTGTGCCAAGTGTTTACAGTGTGCGCCAAGTGTTTATGTCGTGTGCCAAGTGTTTACAGTGTGCGCCAAGTGTTTATGTCGTGCGCTAAGTGTTTACAGTGTGCGCCAACTGTTTACGTCGTGTGCCAAGTGTTTACGGTGTGCGCCAACTGTTTACGTCGTGCGCTAAGTGTTTACAGTGTGCGCCAACTGTTTACGTCGTGTGCCAAGTGTTTACAGTGTGCGCCAAGTGTTTATGTCGTGCGCTAAGTGTTTACAGTGTGCGCCAAGTGTTTATGTCGTGCGCTAAGTGCTTACATCATGCGTCAATTTGGTATTTCGTGCGCCAGACTTTTTCGTTGTGCGCCAAATGTTTTCGTCGTACACCAAAGTTTTTGCGTCGTGCTACGAGCGTTTTCTTCGTGTGCCAGGTGCTCATGTCATGCGCCAAACCTTTTCATCGTTCGCCAAGTGTTTACTGTGTGCGCCAAGTTTTTTCGATGTGCGCTAAGTGCTGACGAGACATTTCAAGAAATCTGATGCTGTTCCGTTCCAGCTTCCTTAAATCAAGAATGAAGTCTATATCTTACAACAGGTGATTCTCAAATTATGCTCCCGCGGAGCTGTAGCTATTCGTAGATCGAAATGTTTCGCAACTGAAATCGAATTAAATCCGCGTGTTCTCAATTCGCGCAAAACATGAAGTTATTGATAGAGTTTTGTCAGTTTTTACATTTTCCTTGCACTCTTATACAGAAGCCGTCCGTCTTCCGGTTCTATCACACAATTTGACGTCACGGATTCCCCTAGTACTGTCATTCTTGGCTCGAGTGATGGCAAGAAAATCAGGTTCTTTTGGTGTTCGGAAGAACGTGAAGACGCCCAGGTGTTCTGCAAAGTGAAAAATTCGGAAATTCCCTGTCTATAGAATATACCAAATCAACAGGGGCGTAAATAATTGCCCTACTTCTTTTAGCGTAAGCAGCCAGAAAAATATGTAATCAAGTATGTTTGGCTTAAAATTTTCGGACACTGACTGAAGAATATTGAACGAAACGGCAAGGCCTTCTAGTTTTGCGTTTAGTTCATTCAATTCGTGCAAACGCACGACGGACGGAAGCTACAAACACGTTGGCTGAGCAACGTACTATGGACAATTATGGAAATATGTGCTTCGGATATTTGTAACGACAAGGAAACTGAGCGGGTAGCGTCATCTGCTTGCGCCCTGTAAGCGTACAACATCAGAGGCAGAGCGTCAAGCAGGTAAGGCATCGAATTTGCCTTGCATCATATAATTCCGCCCCATCCCCCCGCCCCGCCCACTGGCATACTGCCCGTTGTTTACTAAACCTATAAAGTGGGAACATTAACGGTTTGATAGTGAAAGATTAAAATGTATGAAGAGGAATAAAATAGAAAAATAACTGGAAGAAGTACTTAGCGCGTGTTGACAAAACAATAAAAGAGGGTGGGAACGGTATGCGGGTTGGTAATAAGATTATTAATTACTAAGTGTTGCTTTTAAGATTAACAAAATAACAGATTTATTAGCTACGCATGGCACACAAAACTCTGCGTACTACCCACCGGAGTTTCTACATGCGCGAACAATATTCGGAATGCCACGTCGTGAATTAAAAATGAAGGCTGTAACAGTAGATTTCTTGATCAGGATGCTGAATCTAAAGGAAAAAATATTATGCAAAGGAAGAAAATACTTATCAAGGGAAGAAATGACAAGATTTTAAAGGTAAAAGTTTTAACAATCGCCTTCGTAGGGTACAAAGCTGTTCTTCCAAGAATCGACTGAGCTTGGAGCGAAAGAGCGGGTTCCTTTGTATTAACAATACGTAGAGTTTCAATAACACAGCATTTGCAATGACCATAAAGGAATCATAAGGAAAAATATTCGAATAATTTGGAATTTTTCTTGAAGAGCCTCTTCTTTTCGTAGACAATTATTTGTTGCCGTGCCATATGCATATAATACTCGTATAAGAATCTGTATTAAACAGCCAGTCGAGAAGCCATCTCAAACAATGGCAGAGCTATAAATCAGAATATTTTTTATCCTGATGTTCTGGATTACTAATGTAATCTCATAAATAAAAAGTGAAATTCTGTGTTTACATTTTTGTTAGCCTATGAGCTTTGAATTTTTTTACTGGATTACGTACAAAAACTTTTAATTTTCCTATACTCGCCAATCTACCATATTTGCCGGCAAAACTTACTAGCTTCAATTATATCTACTTAAATGTGATAAGGTGTTGTAAAGAGAAATTTTTTCTTTTAACACTCTGTACGAAAACTCAGTGAATAGCAGGTCTATTTAGGAATTCGGTTCCTGCCTCCAAGGTGATGACCGGCGATACCGTAAAAAACTACAGACGGCTACGTAAACACTTGTTTGTTATACGAAAGAAACTCAAACCGTAATTAGAGGCTGTGGAAAAACACACATGTAATTGCCGCTCGTGTATAAGGTTTACAGGGTTACCACTACCATGTTAAGGGTTTTAAGCGTCTATTGCTAACCGCCTAATTGAACTCCTTTAGTTCATGAACTTACATATTCCTATATCGTGTTTCTTATTGTGCTGATACGAAGAGAATATTTAGTAAAGTCAAGATCGTATTGTGTTATGCCCTACTGTGAAGGGTTCTCATCTATCCATGCAATCAGTCAATTCAGGCTCCACTCCACTCAGCGCATTACCTAATATTGTTAGGGCGATTTATCGAAGATGGGTGAAATGAAAGAAATATGTAGTAAGCGTGTGGAAGGCCAGGCCCTTGTATATACAGTCAGTTTTGTTTGGGGGTAGCGCTACATCGCATGAAAGACCTAGACGTAAGAGTGAGGGTAAGCACTCAGTCGTCGAAACTTGTGGACTGATGGATAAACACGATACTCCCATCATGCTTGTACTTAGCTGTGTTTTTAATGTATGTGTTTTATAAAATAAAAGCAACCGTGAAACAGCAGCATCTAGAAGCTAACACCCACGGCAAGAATTAACTTTCAAATTACGGGTCAAGTTCTGACTACGGCCATTGTTTCTGCAACACCCCCTACGTCACGTTTTGCTGAAGACTTAATTAAGAGGCTGTCGCTGACAAGTACATCCCGCTAACGATCCGCCCACAGGTTGCAAACAATGCCGCAGTATTTTAATGTCAGTCCGATGCTCCTCCGTAAATACGGTTTAATTGACACGCAGTTCTGGCTGAAGCTGCATCTCGCAGTGATTGAACTATAAATGCCTGTAATTGTGGTGTCCATCTCAGTGACCGCAGTATCAAATGACGTGTATATGAATTTAGGAAGTTGCCATGTATTGGCTATGTAACTAAGTAACTGTGGAAAAGTCAGGATAAGTCATGTCTACAGTACCAAATTTACAAGCAAATAAATATTAAAATGTCAAGAATATCCAAATGCCTTTCTAAATAGAACATACAAGGACACAACTATAAGAATTCAAGTAATTCCATTGTTTAGTGAATTGGGCAGCTTATCGTATTAAACCCTTATTTATGTACTACCAAGATTAACATGAAAAACTTCGCATTTCTCCAACAGACTGTATTTATATTTTTAGTAGGACACAACAAACAATGATCATTTCCATGTACAGAATTAACCGGTTGGCCTCTTCTTTTTAGTGGTGAAGCGCCCCGCAGCAGACGCTACGGACACACTGCAGCCATGAGGCTTATTGTGATGATTATTTTTGTCTTTTCCTAGTAATGGAGCCCCGGTGGAATGAAATTGACAGGGAAAAACCGAAGAACTCGAGGAAAAACCTGTCCCAATGCCACTTCGTCCACCACAAATCCCACATGGGCTGACCCGGGATCGAGTCCGGGCCTCCGCGGTGGGATGCCGGCGGCTAACGGCCTGAGCCATGGCACGGTCACCGGTTGGCCTTTGTAAAAGACACATCCTGTGTTCTCTGTGAGATACGAACTAAGCTTTTACGTGTAACTTAGATTAACCCTTTAAAGACGAAGCATATCCGTTTTATATAAGGACTCAGTGCGTACCGCGCTGTAAACACTCTCCACTTCGGTTATAAAAACCAGTCTCTTAACGTTTTATAAGGCAAAAGTTGCTGTTTGTTCTGAGATCCGTACAAAACACATAAACGCAATGTGGGCACCACGTAGACTTTTTTAATGTTAGACTTGATGTTATGTAAAGTTACCGCTAGGCTTTAAAAGGTTAAACGTAAGTAGCCTAACTGACACACTTTTAGGGTCACTTGGACGTGGACTGCATCTTCAGAGAGTTAAAAAAACAAGGCTGCAAGGACTACTAATTTCGGGGTTTCATTTTGATTCAGTGTTGGTGTTCTTCTGTCATTGAGTTTGGCGCCATGTTCCATGTCTGTGGTTCCGATATTTCGGAGGAACTTTCTGCCTCTCTCTTCATGTTCGAAATCAGTAGAGCGATGTTACAGTCTATTATATTGTATTCGCTCAGTCTCATAGTGTAGGCGGAGAATTTATGGGCTAGACGGAGCCGATTAGAGCAGATTGTACTTAGTCTCGTTGTCTTTGATATCAATAAAAGTATCGGTAAATAGGGCAATACTTACTTGAAAACAAAGACTGTTTATTAAAAGTATCACTGATTTTTAACGCCACATGTTCAGGCCTAACTGTAAAGCCATTAGGCCATGTATCAGTACATGCACAAGCACTCAGTCCCAGTAATGCCTTGATAGTAATTAATAATATTTGATATTAATGGCTGCAGTAACTTTCTATATTTGTGTTTAGAATCTCGAAGGTTTTCATTACATATCTGCAAATAGGCCACGACTGGCTCTCCCAAGTCTTTGTTGACTCAAGATTACTGAAGATCATACAAAAACACTAATCGCCACCAATGCACAAAGAGAGTTTTATCATCAATCGTAACACATTCCTACATGTTTCGACCCTGCTGGGCCATCTTCAGGGAGAACTTTTTTGTTATCATAACACTAAGGTTGCATTTTATAGTTGAGTGAGAATGTGCTGTTGACTGTGT